>JAQIWG010001706.1:0-23165 GCA_034695025.1 Chamaedrilus cognettii | reverse complement strand
GCGCTGCTTTTTATAGATCCCATCTAGCCCAAGGTTCAGAGCGTGAACCGTCTTTAAGTTCAGGACGGAAAAGCCTGCCGGTAGAGGACGGGAGAGCGTGTAGGACGGGGACGTGAAAACGTGTAAGACGGGGACGGGAAGACGTGTAAGACGGGGACGTGAAGACGTGTAAGGAGAGGACGGGAAGACGTGTATGACGTGTAAGCAGAGGACGTGAAGACGTGTAAGAAGAGGACGTGAAGACGTGTGAGAAGAAGGCGGGAAGACGTGTAAGGTGAAGACGTAAGGACGTGTAAGAAGCAGACGGGAAGACGTGTACGAAGAGAAAAAAAAGAGGGGGGGAGTAAAGGGCGGAAAAAGGGTAGAGGCAATTTCGTAACATTACAATTATGAAACCAGTTCGAAAACATATGTGCCATTTGGGAAAGCGTTCCTGGCTGAATAATTCATTTCGAAGTATTAAGGGGGCCGAGGGGGAGCCATTTCATGCACTTTTTCAAGACTTTCGTTACCTTTTTACTCTCAGTCCGATTTGTACGCTTTTTGTACCAATTTGTTCCACATAGTACTTACTAGAAAACGCCCTATACACGTTTTAGCAGAATACTGATATATAAGATGGGCGAATGGTTTTCATAAACGTAGGACGGCCAAAACCCTTGTGCCACAATAACTCACCCGCCGCTGAACGAATTTTGAAACGAATTTAGGAAACATGCGCATTAAGCCCTGATTATATAGTTTCGCTTGGATTTGTATAAGATTAACTGTACCCCCTGGAGCCCCCTCATATTTCTATTTATTCTGTTATTTTTCTTTCTCACAGAGAATGTATTCTGTGTTCATGTTGTAAATGTTTGCCTAATCTTTCCAAAATAGGTAAATCCTGCAGTAAATTTCAAAACTCGAGTTTATCTACTCGTGGGGGCCTGCGCGCACGCCGTTTATGCACGGGTACTGTGCTTCTAGTTCCTTCCGGTACTGAACTCGCGACCGTGGGGCGGGGGGAGGGGAGGAGGAGGTGCTGAGAGTAACTTTTTACCTTCCATACCGTTTTACCTTCCGTAGGCCTAACATACATCATCAAGACACAAGGAAAGCTTGAAAGGAATAGCCACAATTTTAACTTGAGAGGTTTGAAACCAAAGCAGAAAGGGTTTAACACCTACAAACTCAAATTTTGTAATGTCAATTTTTAGCTTAAATTAATGAACTTTGCTTATATCAACTGTGGGGGCTTGAAATTCAAACAGGGGGGACTATGCCCTCCTATTTGTACAGGGATGCTATGCCCCCCTGCCCCCTGCCCCTAGAACTAGTTAGAGCTGCTTTCAGGAACCCTTGGAGGGCCCGAATATAACGGGGATCAAACATCACGTTAGTAGGAACAATTATAGGCTAATCCATTGTTTAAAAATACTGTAGATTAAAACAAAAAATGATTTATGTGACCCCCGTCATGTGACCCACGTTTAACCCCACATGTGACCCACATGTGACTCCACGTGTAACCCGCATGTGACCTCACAAGTAACCCACATGTGACCCACGTTTGATCGTACATGTGACCCACATGTGATCCCACATGTGCCCCACATTTGCCCCACGTATGACTCCACATATGACCCACTTGTGACCCCACATGTAACCCACATGTGGCCCACGTGGGACCCCACATCTTACCACTATGTGACCATGTGCCCCACATGTGCCCCACATGTGCCCCACATGTGCCCCACATGTGCCCCACATGTGACCTCACATGTGACCCAAATGTGACGCACGTGCGACCCCACATGTGACCTACCACGGACAAAATTATTTATTATTACACCATTTTGTTAATTGTTTTGCCCGCTATGAGCCTCATTAACATACATTTGCATACTTTTATGTAGCCTATGCATCACACGAATCTAGCCTGCGCTGCCGGTAGGTGATGACTCATGCTGAGTCTATTTCACATTATACGTCATTGGTCAAAATAGGTCGAAAACCCTCTCTAGTTACTATGGGCAATGTGGGCCAATTTGGGTAGAGTAGGTCAAAGATCCGTGATTTGACATAATTAGGGACATAAGCAACGCATAATCTCAAATTTGTCAACATAATACTGTAATCACTTTTGTGATTACAGTATTATGTCTATTATTTCTTATATTCATCGTTAGCTATAGTTCGGACTTTCTATTGACCTGAATTTGCGTCGTTTGCAGAATTGAACAATTTCCACTTTTTTGAAAAGATTTATAAGAATGTTAAATTCAATGGACCTCTTTGAACGGAATGAGTATGCTGTGTAAAATGGGACTTGATGCTATTTGTCCCACAATCAGATGATTACGATACTAGTAAGATCAAGGTGCTCTCTGTTTGGTATCTGAGAATGCATGATTTGATTTCTTCATGGTTGCGTTATTTGATTCTAATTAGGCTTTTTATTTTAACAATTTTTTATTTAATGCCTGTGTGTGGATTTTCAGTTTGACAGCTGGCGCAGTATGTTGGTGCAAAGTTGAATTTTGTTTGCAATTTTGGTCATTCATATAGCCTACTATGTCTTGTTTCGATCACTTTCAAGTTGCATGGCGAAGCGTTGTGTCCGAGTGATCTAGCCTACATATAAGTCGCTGGTCTCGGATTACGGGTGCGACATCACGTTGGTTTGAATCCCATCCCGGCCTCGGCAAAGATTTCGAGTCACTTCGTGCACCTTTTAGCGCTTTGTAAACTAAAAATATTTATGATACCATTCTCGAACAAGAGCTTTAAAACTTGAAAACAAGCAGGGGTGCCAGGGGGCAGGAACACTGAGAAAATTCAAAGTTTTATAAATCTGAAAACTTTTAAACTTGAAATATTTACAAAATTTCATCTGGTCACTCACCGTTACCCTCTGCAATCAATATGAATTTGTTTAAAACCCAACCTAACCAGGGCCAAATTTATTTCCAAACCCTAACTCTAACCCCTAAAAAACTCCGTAAATCTAACTCTATACCTGATTCATGCCCTAATCCTAACCCAAATACCTAGAAAAACGCAAGAAACACATTTTACCCAGATGTATTAGACAGATTTTTCCCTAGTATACAGCATTATTTTTACTTGCGCTTCTAGCCGCGACTCCGGTTGATACCTAGATCTAGTGATATAGTACAAAATGTATAAGCAAAATGTTAGTGATGTGTTTTTTGATGACCGCTGGGCTGTCGTATATTTATCAAGATATCCCAAATCTAGTGTGATTTCCACAACTCAAACTTAAAAAATGCGGATTATTTTAAAAATATATATATTAATTGCTTTAAAATGATTTATTTGAAAGTGAGTGAAGGAATTGGTTACCTAACTTATGTAATACTAGTCTTGTCACGCTGGCGTGTTGTGTCGAATATGAGCTGTGTGCCAACAATCGCTGATACTGCTGTGATGCAAGAAAGCAACTGACTAATGTTCTGTTATACTAATATGCTTCACTGCTGCACAAATGATAACCACAATTCACTATACCAATGATAACGTCCCTATCATCGCAACAGGTAGCTGCAAACTGTCTTTGCATGAAGTTGCGCGCGCCAAGGTGCTAAATTTAAGGTCTCATGCGTCTTTATCATTGATGCGTCTCGGGTCAAACTTTATAGAAGAACCGAGTTTTGGATGTACCGTATATCGTTTGTAATTAACCCTCTTAAAGCTGCTGAGGCTGCTGCAGGTTTGATGATCATGGCTGCACCAGTTGGTGACGTGGAGCTGGACACCAATCCTGTGGAGGATGACAGCGACGAGCTCGATCGGACACTACAGGATGCAACTGGCATGACAATCAAGGAATCAGACTGGAATAGGAGCCTGGTGGACGTCGGGACTTGTGCGGATAGGAGTGTGGTTGGAGAGAGAACATGCGTTGGGGGTGAAGAGGAGGTTGGGAGTGGGGGGGAAGTAGTGGGTGAGGGAGCAGTAGGAGATGAGGGAGAAGTGGAGAACGGAGACGTAGGGGGTGAGGGGAGAGTTGGCAGTCAGGAGGAAGTAGGGGGTAGAGGAGTAGGGGATGAGGGGGAGGTGGGGGGTGAAGGGGAGATAAATGTGTCAAGTCTGAGCTTCTATGGCCTCAACCTCACGTCCCTGGGGGCAGCAGTGGATGGCTTGCTCACGCCGTCCTTCGTCTACTCGGTGCTGCAGGACTGTGCCCTGCCTGTGACCTACGGTCTACTACAGGACTACGCGCAGCCTGTGACTCACAACTCCCCTCAGATGCCCATGCTGCGCAGGTCTGCACTGCTGTCAGCGACACCGTGGTCTGTTGAAGCAGGACTGACTGCATGGCAGGGATCAAGTCTTTGTGAGTCTCTGAGACCAGGCCCCAGTGAGACACTCAAATTGTGTACCAGTGAGACACTCAGACCGTGTACCAGTGAGACACTGTCCAGCAGTGTGTCCAGCAGCGTGTCCAGCAGCGTGTCCAGCAGCGTCTCCAGCAATGCGTCCAGCAGTATGTCTAGCAGCGTATCCAGCAGTATGTCCAGCAGTATGTCCAGCGGTGTGTCCAGCAGTGTGTCCAGCATCTGTCAGTCCGAGCTGCTGCTGTTGCGTAAGTCCTTTCGGCCCTGCCGCGCCCTGTCCTCTCGTCTCTGTGCCCCCCTCTGTCCAGAGTCACGCAGACCATCGTCACTGAACAATGAACCGCGTGTCAGTCTCTGCGCTCAGTCAGTCTACCGCTACCGAGCCTGCGTAGCGCGGGGGGAGGGTTACCAAGCCTGCAGGGCATGGAAGGAAAGCTACCAAGCCTGCAGGGTGCGGAAGGAGAGCTACCAAGCCTGCAATCGAACCCACCACGCCTGGGGGGAGAGCTACCAAGATTGCCAGGTTTTGGGAGCGGCTGGAAGCAAGTCTGTGAGTGGAAGGACTGTGAAGCGTCTGCTGGATCCGGAACCATCAGGCTCCAGTAGGCCAGTAACTCCTGCTTCTCTGGACTGTGCTCCCCTTACCTCTGCTCCTGTGATCGTCGCTGACCTACCCTGTGCTGCCCTGCCCAGTGCTGCCCTGCCCTGCGCTGCCCTGCCCAGCGCTGCCCTGCCCAACGCTGCCCTGCCCAGCGCTGCCCTGCTCAGCGCTGCCCTGCTCAGCGCTGCCCTGACCAGCGCTGCCCTGACCAGCGCTTCCCTACCCTGTGCTGCCCTGCCTAGTGCTGCCTTGCCCTGCGCTGCCCTGTCCAGCGCTGCCCTGACCAGCGCTGCCCTGCTCAGTGCTGCTGTGGTGTGTGAGGCCCCTGTGTCCTCCACACTCGTGCATCAGCAGACTGCTGTCGAGGGGCGGTGCTTGGAGTCGCGGGGTTGTTGTGGGGGAGAGAAGGGGCCTGTGACTGGGGATGGGGTGGTATCAGTGACAGGAAGTGAGCAGGGAAGTGAGGAGGTGCGAAGAAGTGAAATGGGGTCAACAAGTGATGAATTGCTAGTGTCAAGAAGTAAAGATGGGGCACAAAGTGATGAGTTGCTTGTATCAAGAAGTGAGGACATGCCGAAAAGTGAGCAGGTCCGAAAAAGTGAGTCACCAAAGAAGTTGGCGCAACTTGTACCAAGACATATAGAAGTGCCAGTAAGTTTACAAGTGAAAGAAGGTGAAGACTGGTTGTCGAGGACAAAGGAAGTGATGGACTTGTTTGTGTCGGGCAAGGCTGTGCACAATGACCCCTTGCTCACCAGGCCTGAGAGTGCTGCCCTGCTCACCAGGCCTGACAGCTCTGATCCCCTGCTCACCAGGCCTGACAGCTCTGCCCTGCTCACCAGGTCTGACAGCCGTGACCCCCTGCTCATCAGCCCTGGCAGCTCTGCCCTGCTTCTCAGGCCTAGCAACTCTGAGGTACGTCACTCTTATTCTACTCTTAGCTATACCATGGTGTACATCTGCTCTATTTGTTGTCCTGGTCTATCAGCATTCTGTCCTCACCTTGCTCCTAATCATCTCCGCATGATTCTGTTCGGTGCGCGTCTCTCTTCTTTTGATTTCGGTCTTAACTCAATTCATTTGTGATTTAATTTTGTTCTCTGCTCTTGCACTGCAATTTACTGCTCCAGTATATTTTCCGGAGTTGGCTTACTTTTGGTGTCATCAAATGTTCCTCCTGCAATCTCTTGCATATGTTCTCAAGGTCTCAGTTCTCTTAGGGCTTCATTCTGCTCCAGGTCTGCTGTGCTGTTAGTCTTGCGCAAGTCCAGAGTTGTTCATGGGTGCATTTTTCATGATCCGACCCAACCTGACCCATGTCAGCGTGCTATAATTTGAACTACACCCAAACCGCCAGTCTCATATTGGTATTCACCATTGTAAGTTAACGTCGAGTTGGCTCAATCGGCGGATTGAGTGCCGTCACGCGAGGCATAGAAGATTGACAACGGTCACTCTCAACTCGCCGATTGACCAACTCGATGTTAACTCGCAATGGTGGGTACGGATATTAAGTTACGCTGGTCCAACTTCCAGACAGTATTTGTTGCAATTTTTTTGTTTTGAAGTTTTGCAGATTACTTTTGAACATTGTTGTTATTCACTCACTTAGCTCGGATGATAACTAACGGAACCGTAGCTTTTGATGTCTATTATGTTAATGTCATGTTTTCACACAGCTTGGACGTTTTGCATCCTGATGAGGATTGCTAGAGCGAAGTTTTTACGGCCAGATGCCCTTCCTGACGCCAATCAAATAAATTATTATCTGGCACTGGGTTACCTGCTAGCAGCACTTATGTGTTTAACAGCCTTTCTGAAGGGCCTGTAACGCATGGTTTTGTAGTTGCCGCAGTGGGAACTTGAACCCTGGTCCTCTGGACTCATAGTTGACGCCTTAACCACTACATCGCCGCGCTGTGGTGTAGCGGTTAGATCAAGCTCTTAGCTTAGCTCTAGATAGTTAACATAATTATGCAGTTATCAATTTAGTATTGCGATTTCGCAATAGTCCATTCTTGACATCATAACCTAGCGACACAAGCGCTAAATAATACAATACTAGCCAAGAGTTTCTTTAACCCAACCCCATCAATCTGAGGCAGTAGCGGTGTGAAAGTTTTCTGCAAGATATCTGCCCAGATCTGTCTGCGCACGGTTGCATGGAGTGTAGACAGCAGACACGATTGGGCCTAATAGGCACTTGTGCTTACAACCAGCCTACAGTGCAAGCTCCAATGATTAAGAAGTCTGTTTATATTAAACAGGGCACACTTTGAATGCGCTAGTCTTTGTGTGGTCTGTGAATGCTGATAAGACAAAATGGGAACAATTTAATCCAGGCTTAAAACTCATTTTTTCTAATCCGCTTTCTGTATGTAGTCTGCTGCACTTCTCCCACACCTACGATTCAAGCAAATGATGTTTTTCCATCTCCGTTTGCGTGACATATTTTCGGTGCGTTGAAAGTGCAATATACATACATACATACATTAGACATAGAGTAAATTTTTTAAGTGACCATATTTTGTCTTAAAAAATGTTTGCTCAGGGTGTCTGATTGAAGTATTGAAACTTTCCGATTCTCTGTATTGTCATATTATACCAATAATCAACAATACAATGTTTTGTGTTTTCAATTAAGAGTTGAGAAGCCAGAATGGTTGTTTTTCTAAATGGTTGCAATCTCAATGCATGCAGTTACTGCAGACCTTGCTAATGACCAGCGTAGGCTACTTATTGGGAGGGGGGGAGGGTGGAGACGGGTGGGGTGGAGTTGGAGGCAGGGGTTGGGGGGGGGTTAGAGGCAGTGGTGGTAGGGGTTAAAGGCAGGGGTGGGGGAGGGTGACAGTGGGTGTCTGATTGCACGAGTTGCTATGTGAGCCGAGCTGTGAGTCAGGGCTGTGAGGCGGCTGTTAACTGTTGCTGTTTATGACCCTCGGGCACTTTAAGTTGCCAGGCCTCTAAGTACTACTTGCTTGTTGTTAGGAATGCGATTGAGGAGCATTGATGCTTTGTGTCATAATTACCTTCATATCTCCCCTGTCCAGGCTGCTATTGTATCTGGAGTAGACTAGTTATCATGCATGGCCTCCTCTGCACTGTACTCGCTGCACTGCTCACTTCCCGCCAGTCTGTTCATGTGTTATGTTGCCTTCCTTGAGTCTCTAATTCTTCAGTGAGATAGTGTTTGAATCTTGTTCTCAATAACTTAGGATAACTTTAGGAATTTTTTGTGCTTGTATGATGTTGTGTTAAAGTGCTGTTTCATAAGTAGGAACAAAGCAACGCCTAGATTTGTAGGCATTATCTATTCAAAATGTTATGCTTCGTGTATAATTTAAGTTTACAATATCTTTGATCGATTTGATAATGATATCATTCCTGCTATCGGAAAGTTTGTATCGATTGGAATGCAAGAGGAGTGCAATGAACTTATTTCAGCTGATACGGATTAACTACCGGTAGTGTATACAGAGTACAGAGACAGAAGGAAGGACACTAATAGTAAGAACTTCTGACCAGCCACTACCACTTATTGGTTCTTTACAAAAATGGAAGATAGATTATGAAATGATTGAAAACTAAGGTGCAGTCGGTGCGGGATTCTGATTAGCACGGTAACAAACAGTGCTTTTCTCAAGGGTCATATCGTGTTGAATGTTGACTTCACTTGACTTTAAAAGAAGATATTGTTTCAGGTTTGTTAGCCTACCTTATACGTATAATGACATTCCGTCACGATCATCTGAAGGTCATCCGTGGCTCATCCGGATGACCTACAGACGGCCGTCTGGATGGTGAATGTTCTCGGGCACGATCATATGAAAATGACGCCGTACGCGAGCAATGCATCATCTGCCATGCGTATCTTTTTATCGGCAAATTTGCTCTTAGAATCAATGCGGATGCAACTCTTTGGTGGCGTAAATGACAGTAGCCCTGAGGAGTGTAAATGACAGTAATTTCACAGCGAAGCCAGGAGGCTTTGCTGTGAGTGTGATCTTAACTTGTGACTAGTGATCATGGTTTGATGCATTGAATATGGCAAAACTTGACTTCCGGACATGACATTAAACTCTGCCCTGCTCCTGCTGCCACCATTGGGCAGGTTGGACGGCAGAAAGGGCATCCGGTCTGTAAAGCTATGCTCCAACAGGCCACGGGCAAAACGAAACATGACCCTTGTGCTCTTGGTTTACCCCAGTGTCTTTGAGGCGATACTTGGGTTGGGGGGTGTGTTAGTGATAGGGTGGGCAGTGGTAAGGAGGGCGTTTTAGCCGGCTGGCAGGCTATATAACCGGGGCTGGGGAGGTGGAGCCAGAGTTTGTTTGATGCCTGGTCTCCTAGGCTTGACGTCAGTTTGGGCCTAGATTTGCGGGTGATGGGGCCCCCGCAGACTCTGGACCGACTTGTCATCATTTCCTTAATTGGTCAAGTGTTGGCTTAACTGTTTCCTCCCCCTGAAGGCCTCTCATCTCCCGATTCCCCTCGTGGGGCCGGGGCACGAGAGGGCGTGTGTCCATGGTCGCATGCGTCCAACCTGTGCTTGCATGGAAATTTGACGGGAAAACCTAAATGATGATGATGAATTGATAGAAAAACAATGGACGCCATGCCGCTTTTTTTTGAATTGAATGATTGACAGCAGAGGCCGCGCGCTCTGATTAGTTGTGTGATGTTTCATCCTACAAATGATCAACGATTCGTCATCCGCAATTCATCATTCATAGGACCAGTTACATCATCCCTGCAATGGCTCATCCTACGGCTGTTTAACCTACAGGCGGTTGTTTGCATGATCGTCATCGAAAGCCGTAACAATGCCTAATGGTATAGCGATATCGTACATGTACATGTAAGATTTTTTTTGTTGGACATTATCTGTATACAGTGAGTAGCCCAATGAGTACTAAGTCGTCTATAGCTGTCCTGCCTATGCACAGGCTGCCTTCACGTGGTCAGCACCCCGTGGAGCCTTCCTGGTCCCTACAGCCCAGGATTCCAGCAGCGGTGCGGCCCAGAGTGCCCTGAAGGCAGGTGGAACTGGGAGTGGATGGGCAGAGGAACGGTCAACCGTACTATTGAACTCCTGTCACACTCAGTGCGCCGACAAACTGGCACGGGGGGATCAATTAGTCATGTGTGAGGTTGTAGGGATGGAGCGGGAGGTGGAGGGTGGGGAGGGGGTAGTGGAGGGGGAGGTGGGGCAAGGGAAGCATGGCCTTTGTGGGGCCCCTGAAGGAAGCGTGGAGGAGGGGGATGTGAAGCAAGGGAGTGTGGAAGGGAACATGCAGGACAACAGTGTGGTGGATGGAGATGTGGCGAAGGCAGGGGTGGCGGAGGGGGGTATGATTGAGGGAGGTGTTACAGAGGGGGTTGGCAATGGGAGCCTGGTGGAGCTGGACCAGGCAGACCTGGCAGCCCTCCTGCCGGACGTCACGCTGTCGGGCTCAGGAAACCTCTTCTCTGATGGAGTGGAGCCCCTCTCTCTTACCTGCCTCTCCCACCCCTCCGGTCCTGACCCCCTCTCTCTTCTCACCAACCCTCCCGGCCCTGATCCCCTGTCGTTGACCCACCTCTCGCATCCCTCTGGCCCTGACCCCCTCTCCCTCTCCCACCTCTCCCACCCCCCCGGACCCGGCCTCACCGCGGATCTCGCCGGTCCCTTATCCCTGGTCGCTCAGGCGCGACCAGCACGGCGGGGTGGTGGGGGAGAGGAAGCATTCTGTCTGATCCCTCTATCCCTCTCCATGGCGCAGACTGCAGGCGCTGTCCTTGTGCGGGAGAAGCGAGCCATATCTGTCACATCTGGTGTCGGTCCCACTCAGACTGTGCCGGTCTTCACGCCCCTGGGCCCTGATCCCACTCAAGGCATCACACCCTTGGGCCCTGTTTCCAATCAGTGCCCCACACCCCTGGGCCCTGTTTCCAATCAGTGCCTCACACCCCTGGGCCCTGTTTCTAATCAGTGCCCCACACCCCTGGGTCCTGTTTCCAATCAGTGCCCCACACCCCTGGGCCCTGTTTCCAATCAGGTCTTCCCATTCCTGGACCATGGTCTTGCAAGGGCTGTGGTGTGGAGCGTGCAAGGTCCAGTCGAGCATACCTCGATCCCCCGTGCCGCCCCCTTTGCCCCCTCTTGCTCTCTCCCTGTGCAGGACTTACCCTACACTCCCCTCGTGCCTCAGTCCCCTCAGAGCTGCGCGTACTTCAGTGCAGCGGTTGTGTGCGGTGCTGCAACCCATCAGCGCTTGCCCTCCACAGCGCTCAGTGGGTGCAGGCTGTCCTGGAGCTTGACGGGGTGCAGTGACAGCAATGGGCGAGGCGTCATCGCCCCACCCTCACTCACATTATCCCAGGCTCCTTCCCTATGGTCACAGAACGACGGCTGTGTTGGGGGTGCTGTGCCTCGCTCAGGCCCCACCCTAATCTGGGGCGGTGCACCTCCCTCTGGCCTCTCCCTGGTCAGAGGTGGTGTGCCTCCCTTGGGCCCCTTCCTAGTCACGAGTAGTGCACCCCCCTCTGGCCCCTCTCTCGTCAGGGATGATGCGCCTCCCTCCGGCCCCTTCCTGTTCAGTCGTGGTGCGCCCCCCTCAGGCCGCTTCATGGGCGGCGTTCAGGCGAGGAGTAGGGTCGTCAAGGCGGAGCAGAGTTCGTTTATCAGTTGCTCCCCTCGGGGTCTCAGTACCAGTGTGGGGGAGCAGGCTGTGGGGTGGGGCATGCAGAACGGGAGGTCAGGGGGACAGAGTGGGGGATTGGGGGGGCAAGGTTGGGGGTCAGGGGTACAGAGTTGTGTATTGATTGGACAGGATGGGGTATTAGGGGGGCAGGGTGGGATGACAGGGGGACAGAATGGTGGATTTGAGGGACAGGGTGTGGTGGCAGTGGGTCTGAATGGTTGGTTTGAGGGGCAGGGTGGAGAGCTAGTGAGACAGAACGGTGGATTGAAGGTTCAGGGTGGGATGTCATTGGGACAGAATTGTGGATTGAAGGGGCAAAGTGGGGTGTCAAGGAAGCGGAGTGTGGTCGCGGTGCAGCAGGATGTGCTTGATCCGGTGGTGAGGAGACACGCCAAGAAAAAGAGACACAGGAGCCGACACAAGAGTCGCGCGCACGAGGTGAAGGCCGAGCCTGGCGCCGACCCTGCCCTCGACACACTCACTGCAGCGCTCTGCTCTTTCACCCTCTCCACATCCACCAATCAGAGCGAGGCGGGGGGGAGGGAGGCGGAGGGGAGGGATGACAGTAGGCCAACACAGCCAGCCATGTTTCAGCTGTTTGACCGACAAATATCCAAGGGCGTGAGCCTGCAGTTTGCCAGGCCCTCCCATTTTAGCTCCTGGGGCGATGGACTCTTCATCTCTCGCGCAGGGGGTCACAGACCCTTACTCTCTAACCCAGGGGGTGATAAACCCTTCCTCTCTAGCGCTGGGGGTGGCAGACCCTTACTCTCTAGCGCTGGGGGTGATAGACCCTTACTCTCTAACACAGCTGATGATAGACCCTTCCTCTCTAGCGCGAGGGGTAAGCCAAGTGCGCTGAGCAGAGAGCAGGTGCTGTGGGAGAGAACGACTGATGGGCAAGGAAGTGGCAGGGGGGTTGATGGGAGAGGGCGATGGGAGGCTGGGTTCATTGGTCAAATAGAGGGGGAGGTGGGTCAGATTGAGGGCGTCGGCCACAGGGAGGGCGGTCAGGTTGAGGGGGAGGTGGATCAGTGCCTGCCCCTCAAGAAGCGCCATGTGCTGGTGGCTGCTGCTCGCCCACCCGCGCTGCTGTCGGCCAATCAGCATGCAGCGCCAGTCCTGGGCCAGGGTGCATGGATGGGTCAAGGTTTGCGCCCTCCTGCGCTGTGGAGACCGGCGGTGTTACCCAGCTGGGGCATGACGGCACTGATGCCCCACAGGGCTGCAGGCAGTAGTACGGCTGCGTTGCAGCTGACACCATCTTCGGCGTGTCAGCTGACACCATCTTCTGCGTGTCAGCTGACACCGTCCTCTGCGTGTCAGCTGACACCGTCCTCTGCGTGTCAGCTGACACCATCCTCTGCGTGTCAGCTGACATCGTCCTTGAGCCTTTCTGCTCTCGCAGGGCCTTGCATCCCCTCAGCGCGAGTCAATGTCTGCACACCTCTACAGACAGGCTGCATGCCTGTAGTGTCCTTTTCCTCTTTCTATTCCATCCACGCTCCCCAGGTCACCCAGCCCTTTCACTCCACCCAGCCCTTCCACCCCACCAAGCCCTTCCACCCAACACAGCCCGTCCACTCTATCCAGCCCTTCCACTCTATCCAGCCCTTCCACTCTATCCAGCCCTTTCACCCTACCCAGCCCTTCCACCGTACCCAGTCCCCTCATCCCACCCTGCCCACCCACTCCACCCTGCCCTCTCACTCTACCCTGCCCTCGCACCCCACCCTGTCCTCCCAGCCTACCCTGCCCTCCCACCCCACCCAGTCTACTCACTCTATACAGCCCTTCCTCTCCACGCAGCCTGTCAACCTCTCATTGCCGGTCTACTCCCTGCAGTGTGCCCCATCCATTCAGTCCCTCTCTTCTGCCTCCCTCACTGGTCGGTTATCTGCGCCTGCTGTTGGCCAAACGCTCGTGCAGGCAGGACTGGCCCAGTCGTGGCTTACCGCTTCCTCACAACCGCAGCCAGGGTTTATTCAGTCTACCACCCCCTCACCAGCCCAGTCAGCGTATGTACACCCTGCCCCCCCCTCATCAGCCCACCCAGGGTTTACTCGCTCTGCCCCCCCCTCACCAGCCCATCTGGGATTTGTTCATCCTGCCCCCGCGTCACCAGTCCTGGTTGACGCAGGGGTTCAGTTTGATGTGGAAGATTTTGAGCGCTGGCAGGGGGTGGGTGGGCGTGAGGCTGGCATTGAAGCGCAGTCAAGGCCTGGCCGTGTCCTTGACTGCCCAGCGTGTCGCGCCAGGGTGAGCGATGAGTTGCGGCGTGACAGGGGTGACAGCAGCGCCCTGCTCAACTCTGACTGTGACCCCCTGCCCCCCCCACAGACCTCGTCCAGGAAGCGTCCTAGGGGGCGGGAGGACATGGGGTACTCTCAGCCTAGGAGGCGGCGGCGACAGCGCACCGACCCTGTGCTGAACCCTGCCCTGCCTGCTGACCACGCACTGTCTACCGACAACACCTGCGACAGGTGGGTCCTTAGCTCGTTGGCCATGTGGCCACTGTCTGCTGACAGCACCAGCGACAAGTGAGCCCTAGCCTGCAGGGAGTACAGTATCTGGTTTAGAGTTGACACACACCCAGACTTTGTAGATCAAGGTTACTTTCGATTGGAAAGAACTGAAAACTGATTTCTTCTTTGTGGATCGGTTCATTTTGTGTGTGTGTTGCAGTGAAGTCAGTGTTTTCGCTGTGTGCTTGTGTGTGTTGCAGTGAGGCCAGTCTGGACTGACTGTCTATATGTGTGTGTTGCAGTGAGGCCAACCTAGACTCACTGTCTATATGTGTGTTGCAGTGTGGCCAGTATGGACTGACTGTCTATATGTGTGTGTTGCAGTGAGGCCAGTCTGGACTGACTGTCTATATGTGTGTGCTGCTGTGAGGCCAGTCTGGACTGACTGTCTATATGTGTGTGTTGCAGTGAGGCCAGTCTGGACTGACTGTCTATATGTGTGTGTTGCAGTGAGGCCAGCCTGGACTCACTTGCCACTCACTACTCTGCTACCAGCGACAGTGGGGTGCTGAAGGCTGGAGAAGGGGGGTCAAACTTGCTGTGGCCTGGGGAAAGCACGTCAGGCATGGGGGGGCCAGGAAAGGAGTTGGGGGAGGAGATTGGGCCAAGTCTGCTGAGGCGTGAGCGAGGGGGGTCAAGTGTGGTGAAGCAGGGGGGGTTGGGCTTTGTGGGGCAGGGTGGGTCAGGCCTTGTACAGCCCAGGGAGGGGGTGCCACAGCACATTCTGCCGAAAAAGAAATACCAAAAGTGTGGACTTTTCTCGAGCTCGTATAAGAGCGATGGGTGAGCATCCCCCACGACTCTTTGACTGCTTTATGTTTTAAAGCGACAAGTGTTCGTTGCTGGCCTCAAGCTACTGTTTGTCTTGAATTTTGATTAGATGCTTTGCGACGATGAAATTCAAAAATGTAATTAGTTAATCAAATTTTGATGTTTAATGTTCATGAGTGTCAATTTTATTCGGATCTACTGCCTATTCGACATATCTACACCTTGCGCAGGATGTGTTTTCTTGCTAAACTTAAGGCTTCAAATAATCAACTTCTTTTTTCTTTTGCATATTTATACAATCACAAATGATCAGGACGTCATTGTGGCGCAATTGGGAGATAAATATAACTGCAGCGCAGCAACGTTTATTAAGTCACATAATACAGCGGTCAGAAACCAATTTCAGGCCGAGAGAGACACTTCTTTAATGACTGTTTAGTAATTGCTACTTACAGCTGTAAATTATGACCTTTGAACTGTTAACATCCCAATCTACCATTAACCAATTTTCATATTTTATCTTTTTTGTGTGTGTAATCTATATTCTCGTGTGTGTGTATGTTTTCGGCTGCTCTTATGCGTGAAATAAGGATATTCACATATGAGAATGACTATTTGTTGATAGACCTGCTGTGTGCGATATTGACTAGACAACTTGTTTACCATCGCAACAATTTCTTAAGCAGTGGCGGGCTGTGCCCAGAGACTGCAGCAGTGTGTTGTGTGTTTGCTAGAGCGGATGGAGGGGCGGACTTGGGTGGGGTAGTGGGTGAGGGGCGGGGGAGTGGGGGACAGCAGAGGTTGCTCCCTCCCCCCATGCATGTCGGCAGGTACATGATGGAGAAGCAAGTCGACTTTCAGCTCCCCTACGACATTCACTGGCGACACGAGGCAGGGCTGGTGAGCTAACACACCTACAACCAGGGCCCTGAACTTTTACCTTGACCCTAGCCGTAGAACATTAACCATGACCTCAACCCTGTAGAACATTAACTCTAACTGTAGAACATTAACTCTAACTGTAGAACATTAACTCTAACTGTAGAACATTAACTCTAACTGGAGAACATTAACTCTAACTGTAGAACATTAACCATGATCAGGGGCGTAGCCAGGAGCGGATCCAGGATTCGTTAGTGGGGGAATGAATATCTAGAGCTTTGTACATGTCTGCCACATTTTCCCTTTGAAATGAACTCGCGATGGGGGGGGTGATGACAAAATAGAAGTCGATCGATCCAACTCTCTCCGAAACCATGTTTCCAGACCATTCTTCTCTTACATTTGATGTCTTATCCTGACAATATCACACATTTTTACACCACTCATTGTTGCAGGTTAATAGTTTTATGTTTTATCAACAATTTTTTTACATAAAAAATTAATTTATGCTGGTGGGGGGGGATGCATATTCTCCATCCCCCCGCCTGGATTTGTCCTTGAGCGTAGCCACGTATGGGACGGGGGGACGCGTCCCCCCTCGGACCAGGGCGTTCCCCGCATGAATAATGGTGGTTCCTTTGAAAAATGCATTGATTGGGGGGATGCGTACCCCGTATGAATTATGTTAGTTCCCCCAAGAAAAAAAACGGAGTGAAAAAGATATGAATGGTGGTCCCCCCATGATTTCTGGTTGGTCCCCCCCCCCAACAAAAGGGAGAAGAGGACCCTGTTGGTGGGAAAACATTTCTGTCAGTACCCCCCCCCCTGCACGGAAGAGCATTTTGGTCTGTTGCAAGGTTCAAGATGACATAATTGAACTTGAGAGAGGACTTTTGGGCAAAAGTTTTGTTAAAATATTTGGTCCCCCCACCGACAACGCCAAATTCGTGGCTACGCCTCTGACCATGACCACAAATCTAACCGTGGAATATTAGCCATCACATCAAATCTAATTGTAGAACACTAACCATGACCACAACTCTATCCGTAGAACACTAACCAGGACCACAACTCTATCCGTAGAACACTAACCAGGACCACAACCCTATCTGTAGAACACTAACCAGGACCACAACCCTATCTGTAGAACACTAACCAGGACCACAACCCTATCCATAAAACACTAACCAGGACCACAACCCTATCTGTAGAACACTAACCAGGACCACAACCCTATCCGTAGAACACTTACCAGGACCACAACCCTAGCTGTAGAACACTAACCAGGACCACAACCCTATCTGTAGAACACTAACCACGATGTCAGTCGCCACCATATGTGTACTCTTGTCATAAAGCAGTGTTTCTTAAGGAACTCTGACTATAATTATCCACACCCTAGCTCTCGCCAGTTCAACGCTGTCATGTGATGCTATGAATGGGTTTAGTATTCTGGACAACATCTTGCTGCAGGTATCTTCAATTGGATTGTGTGTGTATCTGTACTGTGAATAATATAATATAACTAGGGATATCTATTAGACTGTAAAAGTCAATCCTTCAAGTCAGCCCTCAATTTGCTGTTTGCAGCTCAGGCAGCAGAAGCCGCTGTCACCCAAGTATCGCAAGATTCGCAACAGTAAGCGAACGACTCGCGTGCAATTGAACTGTCTTTTGTAGTCAAATCGTTTAAATCTTTCAAAGATGTTGTCTGCAACATTTGTTACAGCCATCATGCTCAGTATTCAGCATTGAGTTAAGAGAGTGTTGTAGAGTACGAGTTCTCAACCTTTTTTGTTACGGGGAACACTGAATTTATGCAATGAAGATCGGGGAACACCACGTCGCGATGCGCCACATGGGCGCAGCGAGTTTGAAGACGAGTGGTGCTCAAACATCTAGAAAAGCATCCTTAAGGGCCACCCATGAAGTATGTCACGATGTCGAGGGGGAGGGATAATCGACAGAGTGTGAAAGTTAGCTACTGGGGGGATGTGGTATTGGCATGCTTGACATAACTCTGTATTTCACTGTTGGGGAATTAGCCTAAACTGACTAGCAAGGCGCTGTGGTGTAGTGGTTAAGGTATTGGACTTTTTATCCAGAGGACCTGGGTTCGAGTCCCGGCGCAGGCAAACTATGAAACCATGCATTACAGGCCCTTCAGCCAGGCTGTTAAACACACAATTGTCGCCAGATGATAATCATCGTCCAGGGTAATTTATTATTCTGGTTGACGACAGGAAGGGCATCCGGCCGTAAACACCCAGCTCCAATATAAACGTCTAACCTATGTTAACATGGACACGGAATTACAGGCTTGCCTGTAGCGCATAAGAATGGACGTCAAAGATGCTGATTATTATATATCTTTTTTATTAGCCTAAACAGCGTTTATGCGAGCGAAGCAAGCGAGAATTTTTGTTAAAGTTAGGACTGGATGGCCACTTTGGTGGCCTATACTGAGGAAGTCTAAAGGATTTGCTCCTCGGCCTGTCAGTACAGGAGCCTTCTGGCTATATAGCCCAGAATATATATATAGGCCCTTAGGGCTATAGTGTTTGGTTACAAGGACTAGATAGGTGACTGTAACTAGGCCCTGATCCACCGTGATCCTTGGATCACTTAGGTCCAGTTGTTCAATAGAGAGTTATTTGAATGATCCAGGATTATTTGAATAACTCTCTAATATTGGCGAGTTATTTCAATATCTCGGATCTAATTTTCATGATCTGATTGGGTCGTGACGTCATTTTTGTTCTGTGGCATTTTAAAAACAAATCAATTCAAGTCGGCGTGGATAAACACTTCAAATCTCGTGTAACAGTTGTGAGCTGCCATTAAATTATCTTTCTCATTTAAATTTTATTTCAAAAAGGGTAAGTTATTTGGGTGAGGAGTCTTGAACGTCCGTGAGATCTGACCCTAGTCACTGTGACTGCCTCTGTCAGACGTCTACGTGGACAACACACGCCCGCTCTGTCGCGACTACGAGCCTCAGTGCTGCAACTGTCGGCCCCCTCCTGCACCCTCCAAGGGCGCTCAGGCACCCCCCGGCCCCCCAGCGTGTTGTGGGGAGACGTGCCTCAACCGCCTGGTGTACACGGAATGTAGCGCCGCGCTGTGTCCCTGTGCGGCGTTCTGCACTAACCAGCGCATCCAGCGTCACGACTGGGCGCCAGGCCTGGAGCGCATCCTCACCCCCTCCAGGGGCTACGGGGTGCGCACCAGCCTCACCATACCCGCAGGTAGTACAACTATGTTAATCTAGTGCACTCTACACACCGAATAATTTCAGATGAGGAATAAATCGATTAATCTACAATGCAGCAGTATGAAGAGTATGACCTTGCAAACAATTTAGTCTTAAACTTAACAGTTGAAGCGAGGCAGCAAGGCGAGTCTCAGGTGAAAGACTGTTTCACGCAGACGGCCCGCAAAAGAAACGTCATCCGTAGTTGCGCAGGGTACATGTGCAGGTGAGCGTTACGTTAGCATCGGGTCTGTCCACTGGCAGAGCTGAGTCGAACAGCACTTGGCCACCCTGCCCATACCAGCAGCACGACTGTAGTTCAGTTGGACAGCTCACCATAGAGTACTGTGTGTGTCCTGCAGGACAGTTCACCATAGAGTACTGTGCGTGTGTAGGACAGTTCATCATAGAGTACTGTGTGTGTCCTGCAGGACAGTTCACCATAGAGTACTGTGTGTGTGTAGTGACAGTTCACCATAGAGTACTGGGTATGTGTGTAAGACAGTTCATCATGGAGCACTGTGTGTGTGCTGTAGGACAGTTCATCATAGAGTACTGTGTGTGTGCTGCAGGACAGTTCATCATAGAGTACTGTGGTGAGGTGGTGACTGAGGTGGAGTTCCGACGGCGCATGTCAGAGCAGTACTCCACGGAGCGCCACCACTACTGCCTCAACCTCGACGGAGGCACAGTCATCGACGGCTACCGCATGGGCAACATCAGTCGCTTCATCAACCACTCCTGCCAGCCAAACTGTCAGATGCAGAAGTGGTGCGCTTCTACTCCGTGTACAGTATATCTAGTGAACCTTGTACAGTTATCAAGTGGTGTGTGTCCGCTCCTTTTCGTATGCACAAGTGGTGTGTGTCCACTTTAATAAAGATGTACAAGTATTGAGTGTCCACTACTACACAGTTGTGCAAGTGGTGCGTGTCCACTATAGTACAGACGTGCAAGTGGTATGTGTTCACTCCAGTACAAATCAACAGTATTATTGCTGGCACTTGGAAAGAGTCACGCTGCGCCATTTATCTATGAGATCTAGGGAGCATGGGTGCACGTGCTATGGACCCTGTAATGTGTTGGGTGTTGGCAGCCATGTGTCCTATCGTCAATGTGTCTGTGTCTCCATCTGGCTGTAGAACGGTCTGTAATTATCTGTAAGTCTCTCTGAGTCTCTATGTCCGTCAGTTTCATGTAAGTCCATCGGTGAGTCAGTCTGCGCATGTTCTTGTGTCAGTCTGTGAGTCGGTCTGTGTGTCAGTCTGTGAGTCAGTCTCTGAGTCAGTTTGTGAGTCAGTCTGCGTGTTTGTGTGTTAGTCTGTGCGTCAGTCTGTGTGTTTGTGTGTCAGTCTGTGAGTCAGTCTGCATGTTTGTGTGTCACTCTGTGTGTCAGTCTGCGCATGTTTCTCTGCATGTGCGTGTGTGTGTGTGGTGTGTGCAGGACAGTGAATGGTGTGTATCGAATCGCTCTGTTTGCGCTACAAGACATCCCCGCCGGCGCGGAGCTCGGCTATGACTACAACTTCCACGCCTACAACCTCGACTCACAGGTACTCTCCGCTCCTGCAAACAGAGCAAAATATCTATTATTTTACAACCGAGAGCTTCGCAGGCCAGTTGTAAGAGGCGACTAAAGTAGGGGGAGCAGTTCTTTGCTTGATCACTGGACTGGAATGCTCTGATAGTACACCCGATCTTAACCCCCTGCAAGCCGGGGAACACAGAATTGGCTTGCAGGCCAGAGCTCCCCAGCAGGTGCTGCGAGTGCTGCTGCATGTGTGCAGCATGTGCTGATGAGTGCTGCTTCGTGTGTGCAGCACATGCTGATGGAGTGCTGCTGCGTGTGTGCAGCAGGTGTGTCGGTGTGGCAGTGAGGGGTGTCGGGGGCTGATGGGGGGTCGCGGCAAGAAGCTCAACGGGGGGGACCCGGTGCCAGTGGGCGGGGTGGGGAAGGTCAAGGCTGTCGGCAGCGCAAAGAACAAGAAGAAGAACACAAAGGCAAGCTTGTCTTACTTGCCACTGTGTGCTGCATGCTGGGATAGAGAATGTCAATGACAATTACCGTACTTCATCTGTAATGAAGATGAATTAAAATGTTGTTCCCAGTGAAGTGACTCATCAGACGCGTCTCATATCAGACGTGTCTCATATCAGACGCGTCTCATATCAGACGCGTCTCATATCAGACGCGTCTCATATCAGACGCGTCTCATATCAGACGCGTCTCATATGAGGCTCGTCTCATATCAGACGTGTATCATATCTGAGATGTGTATATCAGACGTGTATCATATCTGAGGTGTGTATATCAGACGTGTCTCATATCTGAGGTGTGTATATCAGACGTGTCTCATATCTGAGGTGTGTATATCAGACGTGTCTCATATCTTATCAGACGTTTATCCTATCAGACGTATACGTGTGTTACTGTCTCACGCCGGTGCTGTGTTGCTGCAGGGCTGTGCGGTGCAGAATGGTGCGGTGCAGGCCGGTGCCGCGGTGCGCCCAGTGCTGTCGCGCAAGGAGCGAGCGTTTGTGCGTGGTCATGGCCTGCTGCTGCTGCGCAACATCGCGCGTGTGCTGCGTGCACGGCTGCGTCAGACCGAGGGGGGCGTGAGGAAAAGGAGGGGCGGTGTGCCCCTGGGGGTCAAGCAGCCCCCACGCACCCCAGCCAACGCGGCAGAGGCTGTCACGCGCCCCCCTGTTGCTTTCACCCCTGTGATCCACTCTGCCCCTCGTGTTAACACTGCTTCTCTTACTCCCCTCACTCACTTAGTCACCCATGCCATTCCTTCGGCCTTCCCCAATACCCTCCCTGTCCCTCTGGTGACTCCGACTGTTCCCTCAGTGACCCCTGCTGTCCCCCCCGCTCCCTTGATGACCCCTGGTCCATCAGGCGACGAGGACTCCAAGTTCCCCTGCAGGGGGAGCACTCAACTGGGCAGCGCAGGGGTGCAGAAACCCCCCCAGCGCAGTGACGGGGAGTGCAGTGCAGAAGCGTTGAGACGACCCCTGCGTGCGCTTGAGGGGGGCAGTGATGCAGAGTCAGTGGGAGACTGTAGCGGTCAGTAGATATTCTGTTCACCCCTGTGATCCACTCTGCCCCTCGTGTTAACACTGCTTCTCTTACTCCCCTCACTCACTTAGTCTTTGTTGCTGTTGCTTGTTGCTGTTCTCTCTTCCCCTCCTGTTGATTTCCACCAGCTCTTGAATTGATCGTTTCCAATGGCGAGGGGACATCCTCGATGACATCTTTAGATTCAGAAATGGAGTTAGTCCTTGTAGAACGATGTGGTGTAGTGTAGAACAATGTAGTGTAGTGTAGAACAATGTAGTGTAGTGTGGATGATTGTCACTGTGGATTCTTCTCCTTGCCGCTGTGCAAAACTCTTTCACAGCAAGCTGGGAAATGCTATCAAGCATTTCTGCTTTAAATGTTATATGTATGCTTTAAGCTTTAGTGACGGAGCTGCTCCACCTGTAGGCATCTGGTAACTATTCACTAGTACTCCATTACTTCAACTTCAGCTTTTACTTCGCTACTGCACTCCACCCTAAATGGATGATTATTTGCGGAGCTGACAAATTTAAATGATCATGGCCAAGGGTGCACGAGGTGACTCAAAACTTTGTCGCGGCTGGGATTTGAACCAGCGAACTGTCGAGCCCGTAATTCGAGCTCCGCGATTTAGCATTTGGCCGTAAAGCTTCGTCCGGCCACAATGCATCATCCGGCCACAGCGCTTCATCAGGCCACAGTGCTTTGTCGAGGGTCGACATTAGGATCACTGATCGAACACAAATCCCACAAGCAGATTGGTGCTAGAAGACGCATCTGAAAATTATTCTTTTCGGGTTTTCTGAGTTTTTTTTAGAATGTTAAGGCATAGCATTTTTTCTTTTTTCAAATCATTTATAATTTCTACAATAGACTTCTTCTATTCCCTGTATACTCCCTGCCACGTATCTGAAACTGAGAGCCTTGTGCTGTGTGCAGAGTCTCAGTCTCTGCCCACAGAGACAACGGGAGAGGTGGGTGAGGAGAACAGTCTCGGAATGAGCGGGGTGAAGGGAAAAAACGATGAGGGGCGTGGTCAGGGGGAG
>JAQIWG010001705.1:0-23173 GCA_034695025.1 Chamaedrilus cognettii | reverse complement strand
CTGGATATTGGTACTGGATTGGCTGGATATTGGTACTGGATTGGCTGGATATTGGTACTGGATTGGCTGGATATTGGCACTGGATTGGCTGGATATTGGTACTGGTTTGGCTGGATCCAACACTGGATTAGATGGATCACTCTACTGGACTAACCCCCTGCAAGCCGGGGAACAAAGAATTGGCTTGCAGCCCAGAGCATCCCGGATGAGTCGTAGAAGGTTTCTAAGGAAGGAGGAGTGGTTCTGTGTCGGCTCTCTTGCGCAGAACTGCACTGTAATATCTTTGTTACTACTCATGGCTCTTAGACTTTAAAAAAAAAGAAGATTAAACTGGACTATATCATCGAGTCCGTGTCGTTGGTTGCAGGAGCAGTTCATAGGGGCGTGCGTCCAGTTCCTGCGTCTGCGCGTGCCCCAGCTGGTGGGGGGCGCGCCCAAGCCCCTCGACGACCTGCCCCAGAACAAGAGTCAGCAGCTGACCCTCGAGACCATCAACACCATGCTCGGCTGCATACAGGCATTCATTCAGTAAGCAGTGCATGCATGCATTCATCCCAGAGCATGATGTAGGTTCAGAAGCGTTAAGGTTAGTTCAGGATTAGTGTAGTGTTAGTTTGGCAAGAGCTAGTTTTGGATTATGTGGACATTAGGTTATGTTACATGCGTAAACTGTATGTTTACGTTACGTTCATGCTAGTGTTAGCCTTGCTGTTTCTCCATATTTTTGTGCGATTGATAGAATCACTAACGGCTGGTTGCTCGACTTCGATTTGAGTGCGAATTAAGTGCGATTTAGTTTCGTAGTCCGAATTAACTCTAGATGAGAGTAATCTATTGAACACTCTCATTGGTTAATTTGGACCACTAATTCAGATCAAAGTGAATTCTCACTCAAATCGAGGTCAAGCAACCTGCTGTAAAAGGCGGGGTTCAGCTAAAACTGGGGTTGAGTGGACTGACTGCGCGCGTGCGCAGGAACCTGTCCCCAGAGCTGCAGGAGGCCGTCGTCTCCCTCACCGCCAACGCCTCTGTCCTCATGAAGCAGTCTAAGCAGGGCCCCCCCGGGGGGGGCGGGGGCCTCCAGGGCCCCTCGGCCTCCCTCCAGCCCCCCGGGGGCATAGGGGCGGCGGGGCTGGCCGGACTGAGGGGCGCATTGCCCCCCGGGGGGCCCATTCACAACATTGCGCCGCTTGGTGGTGGCCTGAACAGCCAGGTAAGGGGGGGGTTGATGGTGGTGTTTTATTGAAACAATATATTGAGTGCTATGGCAATTTCTTGATATATTGGGTGTAATGTTCTTGGCGAGTAGTTTCAGATTAAAGGCCCCATTTGGCTTTAGTGTAGAGTGTAAATAAAAGTATTGAAGGCCTGAGAGTCGTACATGAATAGTAAAGTATTTAGTTAAAAAGGGCCAGTTTGTTTAATTAGAATATCAATATGTTAAGTATTCAACTTGTTGATCAATCAGTGACCGATTTTTAATGAAATGAAGTCACAGGGGAAGATGCAGAATTGCGGATGTCCGTCAAGTGAATTATCTATTTGCAAAACTGATACTCGTCCGGAGGATCAGTTTTCCAGGCAGTCAAGTTGATTTTTGTTTGGTGTAAGCCTTTGTCGCGGATGTGAGAAAAACCTGAACGAAGAGTTGAAGATGAAGTTGGCAATTTCTTTGCTATTTGATGATTTGCTGTCAGACACAGCCACTACACAGAGTCGCAACAGGAGGACTTCGGGATTTTTCCAAAGGGGATACTTCCCAAGAAGGGTATGCGATATTACCGTCGATCTTGAACTGGTCAGCAATTTCATTGTTTCCGTTGATGCCACAAACAGGAGAAGCAACTTCATTTGACCAGATTGTGTAGCAGACCTCTTCCGTGATGTTCATTGCTACAGATCCGTGTAGTTGATATGGCCACTCGGTGGCTGTCATCGAGTCTGCAGCTCCGGCCGGTTTGTCGCGAATATAAGCAAATGAGAGGTATTCGCCAATGACAGACGTTATGTATTCAACTCCAGACGCTGCCGCGACACATGCAGGCGATGGCGCCTCCGCGTATATCACTTGCAGCATCCGCTCTCCAAAGCATCTTACATCAGCAGCAGCAGGCGAAGCAGCAGCAGCAGATGCAGCAGCAGATTCTGCAGCAGCAGCAGCAGGAGGGTAGCGGGCAATCGGGAGTAAGTGTCGAAGGGGTGTTGGGCGCTAGACGATAGGACGAGAGCTGCGACATGTGTAACATGTTAGCGCACAGGGAGACGGACATTGCATGCTAGTGTAAGCTCGCAGCACCCGGTGTCAGATTCCATATAGCGCTTCTTCTTTTGATATCAGTGCTTTGAATGCGCACTGTGATTTGATACTTTGCGGAGTATGGATTTAATGAGGGTTTCATACTCCGCAAAGTATAGATTTAATGAAGTTTTTATGCTTTCCTAAGTGTGGATTTACTCTGGGTTTATACTCCGCTAAGTATGCGTTTACGCTGGATTTTATACTCGCCTAGGTGTGGATTTACTTTGGGTTTATACTCTGAAAGTATGGATTTTCTAGCTGGGTTTTGCCTCTAGTTTGTGTTGAGTAATCTGCATCTGAATTGGTATTGTTTTTTGGTTTGCTTGCCATTTGACATACAGATTGGCATAACATGAATTAATTGAGCATTGAATTTAATGGAATAGAACCTAACATTGGATGCTAGGGACATGAGCGATTGATATACGATGTTTGATTTGAATAATTATGGATTAAGTAGGTTGCTACTTCACTAATATGGAATATATTGGTGACTTTCATTAGAAGATTCAGTTAATTTAAATTAATTTTTGATATAGATAAATTAGTTAAGGTGATTTTTTGATCGATGCTCTGGATATCGTCGGCATGGTTGTTGCTACGAATGTGAAGGGGTGTTTCCGTGCTTGTCTTCGTGTTACTAGTCTTGATGGGTACACGCTGCTGTTTGAAGTTGTCGAGAGTTGTTAATATTGCGAGACTATTCATCGAGAAATTGACAACAGCGTGTTGATATATACTTGATAGGTATTGAATCGTTGACTGAGATAACTCGAGCTGATTTTGATTCATCCTTCCATGTGCTAGAGCCTAAAAGAGTGGATTCTATAGACGTACCTCAACTCCCACCTCGACTCCTACCTTGACCTAGAAAGACAATTAACAGCAGCCCTTAACTGCCATTCAAAAAAGCTTCTTGCTCAGTCCATTAGAATTAATATACCACCTCTTTAAATTAACCTGACGTCATAGATTTAAAGGAAAATGATTATCTGTTTTCACTGATTTTAAATTATAGTGATTTCTTGTGGAAATAAATTTGTGTCTTTAAAATTTTCAAATAAGTTTATAGTTTTTCGAACGGCAGTTACGGGCTGCTGTTAAATTGTCTTTTTAGGTCAAGGTAGAAGTCGAGGTAGAACTTGAGGAATGTCTATAAAATTCACTCTAATGCTGACTGCACACCTAGCAGTCAAAACGAATGATGCGGTCAAAACGAAGGAAGTCTTGTCGTTAAGGACAGTACAAAATGGACGTAGAGAACTCCTCGAGACGCCGAATGCTTGCGGTCGTTTTGTCATGGCGTGCACACCTTTCGGTCAAAACGAAGGAAGTTTTGTCGTTAAGGACTAAAGTCGTATAGATTACTATAGAACTCGTCCAGCCGACCTGACGTCATGATCCTTAACAAAAAGAATGCTGCACGCAGCATTCTTTTTGTTAAGGCCACAGTAACCTTAAGGACGGCGGCTGGCGTTCGTTTGACCGAATGCGCGCACCCTAGCGGTCCCGTGCCTATTCCGCCAAACGAACGCCACGGTGAACTTCCTTCGTTTTGACCGAAAGGTGTGCGGGCACTCTAAGACTGATCAAGCATAATTGACACTCATGCGCTAGTAGTTGCTGTTCAGTAGTTTGGTCTATTGCGCATTAATGATAGCAAAGAGAAGACACTATATAGTTAGGCCTGCTGTTTAAGGTTTGGAGCGTCAAATAGTTCCATCACTGATGCTGATTTGAGCGATATAGAAAGTTTCAGTTTTGTTGAAGGTTCGTATCTTCAATCTGTCCGAGCCCGGACAGATTGCACAGAAATTTGTGTCAGGTGGGATGTGATGTCTGATGTCTGCAAGATTTTTCTTTCTGTCAATTTTTAGTTTTCATTGACTTTTGATGTATGCAGTTTGCTTTGTGATATGAACAGGCATGCCATCTCGGGTCACGCGTCAGCAAGTTTTTTCTTGAATGCTAAGCTCGTGTGCTTGTTAGAAACATTCAGCTGTTTGCTGTGCACTTCGTTATTTCTGTTTTCAATGTTAATTGACACGACGCAGTTTCATCCAATCGCAGATGGACACGCTGGCGCAGCTTGGCCTGGGCCAGGGGTCAATGGGCGGGACCGTGGGCGGAGTCAACCCCAACGTGAGCGGCATGATGGGCGGGTACCAGCCGGGGCTCGGTTCCCTCGGGGGGTCTGGGGGAGGGCAGGGGGGGGGCCCGGGGTCCCCGGTAAAGAGCTACACGCCCCTCAGTGGGCAGCTGCTGGGGGCGCAGCAGCACGGGGGGGGTGGAGGGGGTCTGGGGGGCCCCATGCAGGGCAGCCAGCCATACGCAAACATTCAGAACCTCACCTCTCAGCTTCAGGGTGAAATGTTGTTCAGTTTGCTTTCTTATTATTGTTTCTATTGTTGCGCTTCTTCCGCTTCTTTGAGAAATGTCACATTACATGGTGGTTCGATCATTTTCTTTATTGTCACTGAAACAATCTATTTACCACTGCTATTGACTAACGATTTATTTGCATTGTCAAAGTAGGAATTCTGTATATAATAAGATCAGAAAATAAGTTCTATAGATGCAAGGATTAGTTATTATGATATTGAGTTGGATGAGCAATTAAGCATTCTATTTCTTAAGTTGTCTGTAGTTCTGGATTATGAAGTATTTGTGTGTGTTGTCAATCGTAGAGTCGTGGTGGCAGATAAAATAATCACGCACGAATGTCTCTGTCGACTCATTCAGATTATAACTGCATCATTTCACTGGTGCTGTGTTAGGGCTGAACCTGCACACAGGCTTAGGGACAGGCCTGCAGAGCGGGGCCCTGGGTCTAGGGGGCCACGGGGGCTTAGGGGGAGGCTTGCAGAGCGGCATGGGGGGCCCGGGGGGGCTCCAAGGAGGCATGGGGGGCCTTGGGCCTCTGGGCGGTGGACAAAACGTTAGCACCATGGGGCAGGGCTTGATGGGCCAAATGGGCCAGGGCATGATGGGCCAGGGTGCCATGGGTGGCATGGGCCAACTGGGCGGCCAACACGGGGCAATGGGCGCCATGAACCTGGGCCAGCAGGGCCTCGGAGGGGCCATGGGCCTTGGCCAGCCCGGCATGGGCATGGGGCCGATGGGCATGGGGCCGGGGATGGGTATGGGCCGATGGGCATGGGGCCCGGGGGGATGGGGCCCGGGATTGGGACGGGGTTGGGGACGGGGTTTGGCACGAGCCTGGCGGGGGGGATGAGTCACAGGGCGACGGGGGGGGCCCCCAGTCTGGGGGTGTTGAGTACTCAGGCCGCGCTGGGCCAGCAGGCACGCGTCGACGGGCCGCGCAGGGGTAGGAAAAAACAGTTCTTTTCCTTGTTTTTTCTTTATTTATCTTTTGTCTTGATTATCGGATACTTGACAATATTTTTTTTACATATTATAAATGTTGCCTGACACACAGCCAATCATAGTGCTTGAGCAGAATTGCCAAACGCAGTCAAACGTTGCCAAGTATTACCTGATATTGCCAAACGTTATATTTGAATGTTGTCTAAAAATTGATCTTTTTCAGAGTCTGACTGTCTTCTCTGCTTCTATTCAAGAAGCTGCTCGTTTATCGCAGCCAGTCAGATGCTTACATGCTTTGTTTGTCTCAGCCAATCAGACGCTTCCTTTGTTTGTTACAGCCAATCAGATGCTTGTTGCTTCATTTGTTGTATCAAGTGACACGCTTGCTTGTTTGCCGTAGTCAATTAGATGCTTCCTTGCTTCGCTTGTCGCAGCCAATCAGTCTCTTGCTTGCTTCGTTTGTTGCAACCAATGAGACGCTTGCTTGGTACGTTTATTGCAGCGAATCAGATGCTTGCTTCAATCATCACAGCCAATCAGACGCTTGCGTGCTTCATTTGTTGCAGCCAATCAGACGCCTGCTTGCTTCACTTGTTGCAGCCAATCAGGCAAGCGAGCTGACAAACATCTTCCCCACGCAGAACGCGGGCGTGTCATTCAGCAAGGACGTAGAGGACGAGGCTAACTCTTACTTCCAGCGCATCTACAACAGCTCGGCGACCTCGCCCCACCCCGCCATCACCATCGAACAGACCCTTGACATGCTCAAGAAGTTCAAGGACTCGCTCGACGACAGGGAGCGGGTACGCAGGCTAATCATTATGTATACAAGGCGCGGGCGAGCAGACTGCATCTGGACGCAGCGAGTGAGCAGTCTAAGGCTGGGCGTGGGCGAACAGTCTATTGCACTGGGAGAAGGTGAACAGTCTAATTCTCGGCGCTATGCCTCGTTGGTTATCATTGGTTTTTTCTTGATTTGTACAGTGTGCAAGTGTTTATGTTCTTATGTGAAAAAATAGTGTACATAGTGGCTAGAGGCTACGTGTCTGTCTGTGATTATTAGAGTGCTGAGAATATTATCTCAAGTATTTGGATTTAGAATTTTGCAGTCAATGAATGCAAGAGCAAAGAGGATGACTGTTGTATGCGTTTTATAGCTTCAGAAAGGAGTCAATTATTGTTGGAGGGGTAGAAGTACGAGAAAATAAATAAATATAGACTAGTGTAGATGTTTAAGAAGATACTTTGAACAAGACCCTTAGTTCTGCCGCTAATCATGTGCTGTTTGGGTTAGGCTTTGGATAATTTTTTTCAGAGTTCAAATTCTTTTATTTGGCCTTCTGCATTTGAGTACGTAATGAAATTGTATTTGGACGCATGGTCAATTGGACACATATTGTGAAAGAAGAAGAGAATATTTGTTAGAGCATATTTCCTTGTTGCACCTTTGTTCTATTGCACTGTTGCCTCGTTGTGTGGCGGTGCAGGACGTGTTCCAGTGCATGCTGCGCAACCTGTTTGAGGAGTACCGTTTCTTTCCCCAGTACCCCGACAAGGAGCTCCAGACAACGGCCATCCTCTTCGGCGGCATCATCGAGAACGGACTCGTCACGTGAGCGGACAGCTTGTGTAGATTAGCTTTGATTTTGAATCAAAACACGCTTTGAATATCATGACTTTCTTTATACTCTACTGATAGCACCTCATTGCTTTATTGAGCGTTATAGTGCAAACGTTGTTGAAAAAAAAGAAAAAAAAATTAACGTGGAATTCTTATGGCTGGTGTTTGGTGTTGGCAGGCTTGTGGCGCTTAGTTGTGATTGGTTGTCCAGATGCACGGCGTTAAGCGCTCGGTTCTGATTGGTTGTTCAGGTACATGGCGCTAGATCATCATCATTTTTGTTTTACGTCCACTTTTTCGCATCAACACAGGTTGGACATTTTCCACGATGAGATGCTCAGCTCGGATTGGCAGTCTAGGCAAATGGTGCTAGACGCTGGATTATGATTGGTTGCACAGATACATGGCGCTGGGCGTAGCACTACGCTACATCCTGGAGGCTCTCAAGAAGCCTCAGAACAGCAAGATGTACATCTTTGGCCTCAGCGCGCTCGACCGCTGCAAGGCTAAGTGAGCTGCTTCTTCTTCTTCTTTTTTGTTGTGATTTGTGTGAATTCTACGATCGAGGGTCATGTGAGCTGCCCCCGCCTCATTCCAATAATCGTCCCTCATCTCTGTCGCCTTGAAATGCAATCATCTTAGCTTCTTCATCAAAAAGTTTATTCTTTTTCTCTCGCTCGGTGTTGCCTCAGTTTGTCCAGCAGGTTTGTAGACTTATAGAGCAGACGGAAGTCTCTTATTTCATTGACTTTTTCACTGTCCTGCTCGGGTTGATTGGTACAATGCGCGGCGGAGAGTTGTCACGTTAATATTTTCTGCCTGCCGCCTTTCTTCTGACTCTAGAAAAGACCTATGTCTTGCTGTGGATATCTATGATGGCTTCATGCGATGCGCACTATGAACCCATCATTATCGTGATGCTTTGTATTGTATGTAGTGCTGCCAGCTTTGATGTATGCAGTGCATGGATGTAGTATGCATTGTCGAGTCTGGCTGGTTGTGTGTCTCAGACTCAAGGAGTACCCTCAGTACTGCCAGTTTCTTGCATCCATCCCCCACTTCAGTGACTTCCCTCCCATCCTCAAGGAGGTACCGTCTCTCTGTTTCCATCAATTGGTCTGTAGTTATTGACCTTCTAAGTACTGTCATTTATATCTATCAATGTGGTCAAATTGATTTAGATAATGATAGCGAGGAGCTCTGGTATAGTGGTTAAGGCATTGAGACAATAGATCCTGGGTTTGAGCTTTAAATCTCGACGCTGGAAACTACGAGAGAAACAAGTGGGTCATATGATTGACGTATAGTGTGTTGCTTGACTGAACAGTACATCAGTACCAGGCCTAGTGTCTGGGGAAGCTTGGCAAAGTGTTGCGATGTATTTAGCTCGGTCTTGTATCATACACGGTGGACGATACCCAGCTATTCCTTGCTACACGGTGGATGATACTCAGCAATTCCTTCCTGCACCGGGGATGATACCCAGCAATTCCTTGCTACACGGTGGATGATACCCAGCAATTCCTTGCTACACGGTGGATGATATCCATTCATTATTTGCTGCTCAAAACGCCGCTATGGGATTATCTCCCACACTACGGGCATTACTGGTTACAGTAATGGCCTGCGCTATGATCGACTTCTTTTTTTCCCTCATTATGATTGGTTGTACTCTGTTGCTGGGTTCAGTACATAGAGTACGGGTCAAGGTCGCTTGAGCCCCCAAGCGCTTCGCGTCCCCCTGCCCCTGGGGGGGGTTCCATGCCCCCAACGGTCGCAGCGACGACCATCGCCACGTCGATGACCCCCGCGACCTCGGTCACCGTGACCTCTGCCCCCGCACCGACGCACGGCGCCATCTCGAGGCCGGCAACCTCAGGGGCCGCGCCCTCCAGGGTGAGACCCCTCCCTCTGGGGGGCTGTTTGCGGTTGTTTTTTATGATTTAAGTTTAGTGTTATATTCGAATTAAGTAAACCTTATGATCACGGACTAGTACGGAAAAATGGCACAGGTTAGTACATAACCTTAGCTTCAACTTGACCTTCAATTAACCCTAAACTAACCCTAAGCTGACCTTTAGCGTAATCTTGAACTAACGCTTTTCAGCAACCTATGATTCACTTCATAAATCTTTCCATTTCAGTGCGTGATAGAAACGATTGCCTAAAACTTTTCGGTTTTGATATTCTTTGCTTTTTATACACACTTTTTTTTTTTACGAGGGTAGGTTTTAGAATTGTTACGACCGTGAGTAGTTAACAAAGACTATTTCAGTCTTGTTCAATGCCTAGCAGCCAAACAAAGAACCGCCTTCTTTAGTCGCCTCTTGCAGCTCGTCTGGGCTGCAAACCAATGTTCTTTGTTTCCGGTCGGATATTCTATTTTGCGTATCGCGGAACAGCAGTACTGTGCTCTTAGTATGCTGTGTGTTGATGCTATACTTTAATACTCTTTGTTTAACGTGTCATTTGATCGTGTGCCAGGCATCGATAGCGAATGCGACCAACATCGACACGCTGCTCGCCAACAAGGAAGGCACCGACGGGATCACCATGCCCTCCGAGGCCGTACAGGACAGGGTCTTCTTCATCTTCAACAACCTCTCCCAGGCCAACATGGCACAGAAGGTAGACTAGATAGTTCTTATTTGTTTTATGTGTTGATGTTTATTTCTTGAATGGCAATTGATTCCAGAAATCGATGGAAGCACCGACAGGGCTGTGCAAAATGAAATGGGATATCAGAGAGAAAGATGTACCTGTGATGACGCGCTCGGTAGATAGTGATGATGATGTGCCTACGCTGTGAAGCTGATAGAAATCGTAGGAGAAGTAGCCGTGGTATTTGCTGATGATGATGATGTAGTACCCACGTGCCCAAGACCTGATGTGGAGCTCAAGCCCAAGCTGTAGCGCTCACAGCGAGCATAGGCGAAGAACACACGCCGTGTGTTGCGCAGTGCTTGCTGATGATGATGTGCCCTGATGATGATGATGATGATTTACTCAGTAGGTGATGATGATAAGGTTGCCAGTATGTGATGAAGATGAAGATGTACTCAGTATGTGATGATGATGATGAAGATGATGATGTGCCGTGCAGGCTGTGGAGCTGACAGAGAGTATCGGGGAGGAGTACACGCCGTGGGTGGCGCAGTACATGGTGATGAAGAGAGCGAGCATTGAGCACAACTTTCACCTGCTCTACGCGTCCTTCATCGACCACCTCAAGACCGCCGACCTCATCAAGCACGTCGTCAAGGAAACCTTCCGCAACATCAAGGTCTCTCCTCTTCTTCTTTCTTCTTTTGCATATGTATTTCTTCACCGCAAAAGGTATCATAATTATAATATTTGAGTTCACAGATCAAATCAACTTTAAAAATATAGTTGAAGTGATTATCTTTACCAAAGGCATATGCCGTATCTGACACGTATCTTCTGAACATATTGTTTTGTTTGCTTTCCTTTGTCTGCTTTGATATTTATGATGCAATTAATAGGCTTGAAGTCTGTTTCGACATCTGTGTAGGTTATGAAGTAAGTGAAGAGAATTTTCTTGCCGCAGACGTTATAAGTTGTAGCTTTTTTACAGTTGTGAATGGCGGTTGTGAAGTGTTGACACTGTTTTTGGATAATGTTGACACTACGAAGTTAGAAGACTTATGGCGGCTGTGAAGTGTGTGGGCAGTGTGAATGCATGATGACTATTGGTCAAACAAATATTCACTACAGTGAGCACACATATTGGCTCTATGTTCATTGCAGAAACTCTTATTTGTTGTTGAAATTCTAGAACTTTATTTACCTAACTCTCGCCCTAATCCTGCCTCTCCTACTCTTGTCCCTCCTACCCTTGTTCTTAAATTTCTATTTTTGTTATTCCTTTAGTTCCAATAATTCCTTTACCCTAACTTCTGCCCTAATCCCCCCCTTGCCCCCCCGTGCCGCCCAGGTGCTGCTGAGGAGCGACAAGGGGGTCGCCAACTTCTCCGACCGCACCCTCCTCAAGAACCTCGGGCACTGGCTCGGCATGCTGACGCTCGCCAAGAACAAGCCGATTCTCTACGTCGACATCGACCTCAAGTCGCTCGTCTACGAGGCATACCACAAGGGCGCGCAGGAGCTGCTCTACGTCGTGCCCTTCGTTGCCAAGGTCATCGAGTCGGCCGTCAAGAGCAAGGTCAGCGTGTGTCTTCGTTTATTTGCAAACAGCGAGGCGCTGTGGTGTGGTGGTTAAGGGTAGATTTTATGGACGTGCCTCGACTCGTGCCTCAACTCCTACCTTGACCTAGAAAGACAATTTAACAGCAGCTCATAACTGCCATTCAAAGAATCTTTTTGCTTAGTCCATTTGAATTAATATTGACGTCATTAGATTTACATGACGTCATAGATTTTAAGGATAATTATTTACTGCTGGCACTGATTTTAAATTAAAGTGATTTCTTGTTGAAATAAATTTGTGCCTTTAAAATTTTCAAATAAGTTTAGAGTTTAAGGGTTGGAGTTGTTTTTTGATGTTCAAGTCGCTCCACACATGGACACTGTTTAGGGTTTAGTGGTTGTGGTTTATGTGCGGGTGCTCAAGCCGCACAACCCCTGGTAAGGTTAGGGTTAGTTTAGGATTGGGTTTATGAGTTGGGTTTGGTGTGCAGGTGTTCAAGCTGCCCAACCCCTGGTAAGGTTAGTCTTGGTTTAGGGTTAAGGTCGGGTTTGGTGTGCAGGTGTTTAAGCCGCCCAACCCCTGGACCATGGGGCTGATGAATGTGCTGGGAGAGCTCCACCGAGAACACGACATCCGGCTCAACCTCAAGTTTGAGATCGAGGTCCTCTGCAAACACCTCTTCCTCGACGTCAATGTATGCGCGCCCCTCTTCCTTCTTCTTCTTTTTTACGTCCGTTAATTAAAATTACTTCACTCAACGGCAATGTTTATAAGCTCTTGTGTCAGCTTGTGAGGAGATTAAAATGTCATCTATTGATTTGAATGCACAGCATCAGACTCTTGATTTGCTATATTTAGGCACAAATGGTCGGCTTGTGTTATCGACAACTGAGCTGTGGTTGGCTGAGGGCTGCAAGAACAGAACTGCGGTTGCTGCCTTGTCTTATCTCCGATTGATTGCTGCATAAACCAGTCCGATCGGTTGCCGCAGGAACCGATCCGTGATTGAAACTAATTTCTGAGTGGCTACTGCGTAGCCAATCTCCGATTGGTTGCTTCCGAGCTCAACTCTGATTGGTTGCTGCAGAGCTCATCTCTGATTGGTTGCTGCGGAGCTGAGCTGTGATTGGTTGCTGCAGGAACTGCCCGACACGTATTACCTTAAGGACCTATCGCGCGCCGACTCCATCGAGCACCAACTGTCCAACCCCAACCAGGTGTCCATCGGGGGGTCCGCAGGGGGCGCCGGGGGCCTCGGGGGTGCCAAACCCAAGGACTCGGCGACGCCCCTGCCAGATGAGCCCCTCCAGATCAACATGCCGACGCCCACCAGCGCTCTATTGGTCGGACCCAATGCCGGGGCGACGCCCACCAACGTCCTGTTGGCCGCTGGTGGGGGAGGGCAGGTGGGGGCGGTTGCCGCGGCAATGGTCGCATCGCCGGGGATGGTGGGGGGGGGGGGGGGGGGTGCGGGCGCGGCGGCGCAGCAGCAGCCCCAGTTTGCATACGGGGACATCAACATTATGTCTCCTACCGGGCTCGCACAGCTCGTATCCATCAACGAACAGGTGGGGAGGTGGGGGCTCTGAGGCGCCTTCTTTTCTTCTTCCCATGACCAATTTTAAACAATTTTAACAAAATCGATTGTTCGATGATGTTTTTGAGTGGTTGGAGTTTGGTGACAATTTTTCATTGATTGCTCAGACGTGTCCCATTGCCGTGGTCGATTAGTTCAATCATTTTCGAATTTTCACCTTCTTTTAAGTCAATTTTTTCTAAAGAATTCATATCTTTTTTTTGATCAATGTAATTGAGCAGAAGTACCTTAATTGTATGCAATAGAGATTTACTTTGTTGTTTATCAATATTTTAACAAGTTAATATATTTTTTTGCTTAATAGATTACAGTATTAAGATTCACTTTTTGTCAATTGACTATTAGAGATTTTTCTCTTTATAATAATATATTGATCTATGATTATGTGTTTTCTTTTTTCAGATGTTTGCTTGCAGGTGATTGGTGGATGTTTGTTTGTGTGTGATTGGTCGATGTTTGCTTGTCTAATTGGTCGATGTTTGTTTGCGTGTGATTGGTCACAGATCCCTCTGCTGCTGGCCAATCCCCAGCTGAAGGCGTTTGTCAAGCCCGCAATAGAGCGGGCGGTCACTGAGCTCCTTGCTCCGACCATCGATCGAGCGATGAAGATCGCCATCAACACGTCGGAGCAGATCATCAAGAAGGTCGTCCACCTTGTCTCACTTCTATTTATTCATTAAGCTCTATGGATGTTAGTGAGGCTTTATGTTTGGTCTGGTGGTTACAGCAATGGCGTGAGAAGCTCGGGTGTTTGTCAGGGAGTTAGGAGCTTGAATCGCCGAAAAATGATTGTACTACACGCGAGGCGATTAAACACACTAGAGTCGGCTAATAATCATCATGCAGAGACTATTTAACTTTTTCAGTTAATCATTAATGATATGATCTTTATTCATCAAATTGGTAGCAACAAATTAGATCGACGAGCAAAAGGAAATAAATAGCGAACATCGGGGATAGATGTCAGTGGTATATAATATCATGTGATTGTTCTGATGGTTTGATGCGATCAATTGAGCAGCCTTTCAATTCTAAGGATGATTTTGATTGATTCATTTATGTATGTGGTGTGGAAGACTGATTGTGATTGGCTAATTGTACGACACGGAGTGTGAGACTGATTGGTATTGGTTCATAGTTCAGTTGTGTGACGCTGTCTTCTGATTGGTTGGTGCAGGACTTTGCGCTAGACCCGGATGAGTCGCGCATGCGCGCCGCGGCGCACCATCTCGTGCGCTTCATGACAGCCGGCATGGCGCTCATCACCGTGCACGAACCCGTGCACGTGAGCATCGCCAACCAGCTCAAGACCGTCTTCATCAACTCAATCAGGGTGAGGATGCTTGCTTGTCTCACTGTCTGGCTGTCTGCTTGTCTCGCTGTTTCTTTCCCTTCTGCTGCTTGCTTGTTTGTCTGCTTCTTTGTTCTTCTGCTGTCCGCTTGTCACTCAGTCTCTTTGTTCTCCTGCTGTCTGCTTTTGTGTCTGTCTCTTTGTTCTCCTGCTGTCTGCTTGCCTCGCTGTCACTTTATCCTTTTTAGCAGCTAACTAAAGACTATCTCTGTGGTTGTGTTTGGTTCTCATCGCTATGGTCCTCGCTGCGGTGTCGCTATGGTCCTCGCTGCGGTGTCGCTATGGTCCTCGCTGCGATGTCGCTATGGTCCAAGCGACCTCCCAGCAACAAAACGATCTCATCTGGTGTATGTGTGTGTGCAGTAGTGTGTTGCTGTGGTCCAGACCACCACGCAGCAGCAGAAGGACCTCATCGAGCAGGCGGCCAACATGCTCGCCTCGGACAACACCGAGCTTGCGACTAACTTCATCCAGAAGACGGCCGTCGAGAAGGCGATCCCTGAAATCGACAAACGACTCAACAATGTCAGTCTCACTGCTATAATATACTGGCGTATTGTGCACATATAGAAAAGATAAACTACAGGCCGGGGAACAAAGAATTGGCTTGCAGCGCAGAGCTCCTTGGGCGAGTCATAAAAGGCGACTAAGAAAGGGGGAGTGGTTCTGTGTGGGCTCCCTTGCACAGAACCAGACTGTATATAGTCTTTGTGCTTCACACGGTCCCAAAACTATAAAAAACGAGAACAATATGCACACACTTGGGTCACATATACCTGCATATTATGCACACACTTGGGTTATAAATAGAAGACGATAGTTGAGAAGGCGACCCCTAAGATTGACAAGTGACCCGACGATGTCAGTCCCTCTCCTAACTTCGCCATATTTCTGTACGGGTGCTTGAAATAAACGCTTTATATTTATATTAAAAAATACAATAGCCTATCTTCATCTGTAAACCAGTTAATAATGCCCGTTTGTCCAGTCGCCTCTGAATGAATGAATTGTATTTAAATAAAAAATGATTGAATTAACAGAAGTTGAATGTATGTAAATCTCTCCCCATCGTGTACAGGAGTATGAATTGCGCAAACACGCGCGCGCAGAAGGCCGCCGCTACTGTGAGAATTCCGTCCTCACCTACCAGGCGGAGCGCATGCCCGAACAGATCCGACTCAAGGTCGGGGGCGTGACCCCCGCTCAGGTCGCCATCTATGAGGAATTCTCTCGCAACATCCCCGGCTTCCTGCCCGCGGCGGGGGAGCCGAGTGCAGCGGGGGGTGGCTCAGGGGGCGTGGGGGGGCCCGCGGGAGCAGGGGGGGTGCCGGCGGGCGCGGCGGGGGGGATGCACGGAATGCACCCCTACCTCAACAAGCCGATGCAGGTGAGACACACTGGCGCGTTATTTTTGAAGCCTATATTTATAGTACAGTTATAAATTGAACTGTTTATTTTGGACTATTGGTTGGTGTTTGAGCACTGTATGGTATGCTGTTCTGTCAAAGTCTGTCGTGAATTTTGACTCAATCTGAGTTGTATTTTGTTCTTCTTTCCTGTTCTTGCGACTTTTTTTGCGCTATTTTTTGTTTTCGTGAATCGCTTGCAAAGAAGTACTGGAGTAATTGATCGCACCGTGAGTGATTTATGCTCAGAGCCTGCCCCTAGCTACACATAATGACTCATTACGCCGTGATTGGTCGTGTTTGTGTCTGCCCCTAGCATCAATCAACGATCGCGCGCACCGTGATTCTTCGTGCGTGTGTCTGCTCCTAGCATTAGACAATAATTTGTTGTTACGTGATTGGTTGTGCGTGTGTCTGTCGCTAGCAGTAGGCAATAACTTGCTGTTACGTGATTGGTTGTGCGTGTGTCTGTCGCTAGCAGCAGCCGATGGGCGTGGACGACATGCAGCAGGTCTACGAGAAGATCCGTCAGGATATTGAGTCCCACTTGCGCGCGTTTGTCACCCTCCCCTCCTCGCAGCCTACCACCGCCCTCCGCACTCTCCTCGAGTACGTCTTGCTGGCGCGCAATGCGCCCCGAGATCAGAACGCGGCCCTCGCGCTGCTTCACCGCGCCGTCGAGGGGCTTCTGGAGGGACTGAGTCTGGGCGCGGGGGGCGGGGGGGGTGCGGGCGGCGAGGCGGAGCTTATGCTGCGTTACAGGGACTGCCACGTTGTAGTGCTGAGAACGCTCAATGACCCGAGGGTGTACGGACCGGTGTGGACGCTCCAAAAAGTCACTCGGTGGGTGGGGGGGGTGCGGGTGGGTTTTCGCAACTAATTGATATATACACCATTTCACCGTGCATTGGTATTTAGAACAGTATACGCATTACCGTTGTATTTAACGGCCAAGGTGAAGGCCAAGTTGATGGCAAAGTTGAGGGCGAAGTTGAAGGTGAGGCTCTAGCGAAGTTGAAGGCAAAGTTGAAGAGTTGACGGCAAAGTTGCAAGCTAAGTTGAAGGCCAAGTTGAAGGCCAATATGAAGGCAAGTATGACGGCCAATTCATTCATATTTAGAAACATTATTTTACTAGAGTTATATACAATTATGTGTTTTGCTAGTGTAGGCTTGGCGTTTGAGAATAAATTTTAGTTTGTTTGGCTATACCAGTGCAGAAATTATAAGTGTAGGAAAGTTTACCTTTTGTGAGCTCTCTGTTCTTTTTACCCTTAAGGGCTCCGATTTTTGATTGGTAATTGTGCAGTCGTGCTCTAAGTGTCAAGTGTTGATTGGCCATTGTACGCATATGTGATGGAGTGTCGCAAGGAGTGCTTTCCCTAGCCGCTGCGCTCTGATTGGCTGTCCACAGGTGTGTGATAGACTGTCGCGAGGAACTGCGCTACAACGTGGATGCGGTGGAGTGCCTGCTGCAGAACCAGCTCGTTCTGCTGCCGCAGTACGACCACTACCTGGCGCAGGCGATGGACAACGGACTCAACTACCACGCCGTCACCTTCGCCATGCAGCTGGTGCAGCGCTGCTGCACGGAGACGAGCGCCGAGCGGCACGGGCAGACACTCATGCAGGAGGTGATTTGAGTTATCTGGGCTGGTTACTGATCATGTGCATAATAGATACTCTTGTTCAGATGGTACGGAAAGCACTGAGCTAAGCGAGGCGTTGTGGTGTAGTAGTTAGGGTGTCTGACGCAAGTCCGAGAAATCTGGGTTCAAGTCTCGACGTCGGAGCGGTTCTGTGCCGGCTCTCTTGCATAGAACCGGACTGCATAATAGTCTTTGTGCTACACACGGTCTCTAAACAACAAAAAACAACTAGAAATTCTTCTCTCTTGAACATTCCCCCCACTGCAAAACTAACTGACCCACTTCTTTGAAAATGTCATGCCACGGGCTGCCTATAATACCATATCGCTGATTAGCCTATGACCCGTATTGGACTCTATTTCAGAGGCTCTAGCCAAGGATCATAATGGCTGAACTTGCTGATCGAGTCATGGCTCCCATCTGATCGACTCATGACTCCCAGCGGCATAACTCGATAACCCTGCACTAACGATATCATGCAGATGCCTCATAGCAGGATGATAATGACACTCGCATTGAGCAGGGGAAAGATGTTTCTACACAATCCACTTTTTATTTCAAATTAGAAGCATCAAATGTAAAATCTAGAAGCCGAAATGCATAAAGTGATCGAGTCATGCCTCCTTTCCCCTATGCGTAAAGGTTCACAAGTGGGTGTCATTGATTGTCGAATGAATATAGCTTAGTTTGATGTGGTTGGATTGGCGTGTAGGGAGACTTTGGACAGACGATGGACATGCTGTCTCGCATCGCCACCCTCTCACGCCAACCCCCCGAGGGGTCAGTCACAGCCCTCTTCATCTATTATTACGTTTTAAATCCGTTATCCTGAGGGGTAGGCAGCATATGGTTTATATTTTAAATTGTAAACCCCTGATCTCGTGCGATATATATGCGACAAGTTGAGGGTTAAATGAATTATTTATGGTTTAATTTCGTATCTTGAATAGTACGTTGTAGCTCTGATCCAAGCCCAATCTGGGATTGTGTTGCGTAGGTGGCGATTATGCTGGCATTTTGAAAGGATTAAGACTAGGCTTAGGCTGGCGTTAAGGTTAATCCAAGGTTATTTTGTGCAGACTGATAACGCTGCTTGACACTAAATCATTGATTGTTGAATAACAACACAACATGGGCATGGAGGCCATGGTGCTGGACTTAAGCAAGGATTTATACTAGGATCAGTCAATCTAAGATTAGTTAATCCAGGCTTGTGTCACGCAGACTGATGACGCTACTCGACACTGTTCGTCTGCACAACGGTGGCGTGGAGGCGATGCTGCTGGACCGGACGGCCGTCGGCCCCTCCTCCATGATGCACTCTGGAATAAGTCAGGCGCGAGAGTTTGACGACCCCCCAGGGCTCAACGAGAAAACAGAGTATCTTCTGCGCGAATGGGTCAGTCTGTTCCACTCAAGGGAGGCAGGAAGAGACTCAGCCAAGGCCTTCTCTGCCTTCGTCGCTCAGGTGGGAAACTTGTGGGATTGGGCAAAGAAACATTTCTTTTAAATATTGTAATTATTGCTGGGAACTGTTTTTGAAGTCAGGAGTAGAAGTTGAAAAAGATTTGAAGAAAAGCTGTCATATGAAACGCTGTTATGTGTTCGTAATAAAATAAATATATGACTTTTGCATTTTAAATAAACTACAATTTTTTTTACATTTTATATCGCTTTTCCATATTCTTTCGAATTATAAAAATTGTTTAAAACAGTATTGTAGAATGTTTATGTATGATATTGATCAAGATGCAGCCTATTCTTTTGATTTTTATCTATTTTTTCTTCTGTCGTTATCTTATTACACTTTTAACAAACTGAAATCAAGAAATCAAGTACATTTTTTATCTACAAAAAAGAGAAAGAAAATAAAATAATCATTAAAGTATATTTTTGTTACTAAATCTGACTGAAAAACAAGTAAATTTGTTATTTTAAAATAAATTTTAATTATCATTGCAATCCCCATTTGTTGTTGATAAAAAATCTGAATAAAATCAAAGAACTACATGAGAGTTTAGTGGGTTAAATATAGATGAAGTAATCGTTGTGTCTGCATGGCTGTCCCTAGATGCATCTGCAGGGCATCCTCAAGACGGACGACCTCATCACGCGCTTCTTCCGCCTCTGCACGGAGATGTGCGTCGATCTGTGCTACCGGGCGCTTGCCGACCCGGCGCAGGGCGTGATGCGCACGCGCGTACAGTGCTTTCACACGCTCGACGCATTCGTGCGTCTCATCGCGCTGCTGCTCAAGCACTCGGGTGACACGAGCAACACCGTCACCAAGATCAACCTCCTCAACAAGGTTGACGCCAACGGCTTCTTCTTCTGCTTCTTTTTTGTGTGATGAATGCTTAGAAATAACTCTGTGGTATGAATAGCTTCACATTCAGATCAGCCTGCTCCACAAAATATGTGCCACCGGCTTCTTCTGCTTTTTCTCTTTTGTAGGACGGGTGCTTAGAGATAGCTTCACGTTCAGAGCAATCTGCTCAACAAGGTCTTGTGTCTTCTTTTTCTTCTTTTTTATGTAACCATTGCTTAGATATTACTTCTCGACAATCAATCTGCTCACCAAGATCTGCTTTTTCTTCCTTTTCGTTATTTTTTTTTCCAGTTGCTTTACCTATTACTGTTGTTATGGCTGAGACAAATATACTCGGAGAAGCCTGGGCTCTTATTATAATACTTACTTATATATACTTCATATTTCATGTATATTCAAAATTAATGTTTGCTAAGCTCAACTTCTCTAAGTCTCCACAGCTTCTCCCTTGTTTCTGTATGTAGAACCTTTCAGTGCTGCTTTAATGGTGCGGCGTAATTTGGTATTTATACGATAATATATTCATTCTATGCTTTTGCGCTTGGTTGTGCAGGTGCTGGGCATAGTGGTGGGCGTGCTGCTGCAAGACCACGAGGTGCGGCGCACAGAGTTCCAGCAGCTCCCCTACCATCGCATCTTCATCATACTCTTCATCGAGCTCAATGCGCCCGAGCCGATCCTCGAATCGATCAACTTTGAGGTCCTGCAGGCGTTCTGCAACACGCTCCACATCCTGCGCCCGAGCAAGGCGCCAGGCTTTGCCTTTGCATGGCTCGAGCTCGTGTCTCACAGGGTCTTCATCGGGCGCATGCTTGCCATCACGCCCGCGCAGAAGGTGGGCGAGAGTAGGCGGGACTCGTATAGCAGCAGTAATAATAGTGATTATAATGGGTTTAGGCGTGGTAATTAGAATATAGTAGTAATGCGAATGAATGGTCTAATGTTAATGTATGCAGTTCATAATCACAGCCTTCTTGTTATTGAATGCGTACTTAAAGTCTTAAGGCCGGTTGCTAGACTTCGATTTGAAGTGCGATTTTATTTTGTAGTCCGAATTAACCAATCAGATTTTTCGATGCAATTCTGCATATATTTTCATTGGTTAATTCGGACTACGAAATAAAATCGCACTTTGAATCAAAGTCTAGCAACTGGCCGTTAGCAGTTGCCCAGCTTAGATAACCGGATTTGGGTATTCAGGTCGCATCTCGGGAGATATTAATTATGACGTCACTATTGAAAATTTATTCTTAAGAAACTCGGCTATCCAGTGATAGATCTAGTTATTTTCTTGCATAATGTGAAAAACGGGAAACAGTTTTTGTTTTACAAAAGAGCTTTGAAAAATTATCATCGAAATAATTCATTCGCATTACTGCTATATTCTAGTTACTGTGGGTTAAGAGTCCGTTTCAGCCCGAGGACGCCATTATGGAAAGAATCGAATATAGGCTGGAGCATTTTTGGGAAATCACGCTTTGAAAGCGGGTTAAACTCCCAACGCTCGCGCAGAACTTTCTGACGTTATGGGCCTATAGTGCTTAGACTCACCGCACGCAATTGTGTCCATTCCAGAGGACCGGTCATGCAGAGGCTTCTTCTGTAGTCTGTTCACAGTGAATCGCCTTGTTTTCAATTACAAACCGATTGATCAAAGAAAGAGTCATCGATAGCAAAATTCGAGCTTATTTTTAGCAGCCGTCTAATATTTATTGAGCGAATTGTTAGTGTTTTGCGGCTGGTTGGCGCAGGCGTGGGGCATGTACGCGCAGCTGCTGATCGATCTCTTCAAGTTCCTCGCGCCCTTCCTCAGGAACGCAGACCTCACCAAGCCTACACAGCTTTTATACAAGGTACTGTACCCAGTTCAATGTCTTACTGATATTGATGTATTCCATATTCCATTAGTCTGTCATTAACAGTCACACCAGTAAGAGCTGTCCATTAGAGATGGCAGACTGCAGACAAATTCAGAATCTGCATTGAAAAGCCATGATCTAATGTGTGGTATTTTTCTTGTTACGGTGTGCGGCATGTGTCTGTTTGTGAAGGTGTGTCTGTAACTGTGTGTGGGGTACCATGCTGCTGGTGTACGTAATACGTGTGCTTGTATGTGTGTTTGTGTGCAGGATACTATGCGAGTGCTGCTGGTTGGTGTATATGTGCCTGTTTGTGTGTTTGTCTGTGTGCAGGGTACCATGCGAGTGCTGCTGGTTGGTGTATGTGTGCCTGATTGCGTGTTTGTCTGTGTGCAGGGTACCATGCGAGTACTGCTCGTCCTGCTGCACGACTTTCCAGAGTTCCTCTGTGACTACCACTACGCGTTCTGCGACGTCATTCCCTCCAACTGCATCCAGGTATCCACCACACAGCAAGAAAGATGGATTTAAAACGATGAGCTGAAAAAAAAAACATTTCCACGAGCGCAACCTTTTTAATCGAATTCGAGATCGTCGCGTCATCCAGCCAATTGGCGCGGCGAGAGATATGTCAAAGATCTCTTTCTCGCGATACGATCGGTTACTGAGATTTTGATGCGCGATCATTCAAATAGCTCTCTATTTGAGCGAGTTACCGTCTATCTCTCATTGCACTTCTAATGTATTTGTACGGTGCCAAATTTTAACGCAAATGCTCGATTGGCTTTTAACCGGCAGAGATAATAAAGTAATAAATTGTAATCAGCTTGGGCGTGCTCTTGAACTGAGTTAAGTTACGCTAGGTTGAATATTTTCTTGAATTGCCTCCCGCGCTTTATCGCTTCCTTCGTTGATATTCGCTTGTCAACTTACTATTCAATTATTAGCTAATCCGATCTAGTTTTATCTGACCCGGTTTGACCTGACCTAGTGTGACGTGACCTAGTTTGACGTGGCTGGTTGGCTGGTGCGTTAGGTGCGTAATCTGATCCTGAGTGCGTTCCCACGCAACATGCGTCTGCCCGATCCCTTCACGCCAAACCTAAAGGTCGATGTGCTGCCCGAGATCTCGAGCCCGCCCCACATCATGACCAACTTTGTCAACCTCATCCAGCCCGCCTCCTTCAAGATGGTAAGTATTTGCTAGCATGGTACTACTAGTCTTGCTATGCTTCACTTCAACTTCAACTTCTTTACTGCACTCCACCCTAATGGATGACTATTTACAGGGCTGACGAATTTAAACCACCTGTGTCAAGCTTCTCCAGCATTATTTTGGCACATTTAATTTTCTGAAGTTTTGATTATTCACGAAGTTTGCCAAAATGACATGCGGCCAAAAATTTCATGTTTTACAGTAATTCGGATGCCATGCCACTCTTTACACTGTCCTCTCTCTACACTGTCCTCTCTACACACTGTGTCCTCTCTACACTGTGTCCTCTCTACACTGTGTCCTCTCTACACTGTGTCCTCTCTACACTGTGTCCTCTCTACACTGTGTCCTC
>JAQIWG010001704.1:0-23176 GCA_034695025.1 Chamaedrilus cognettii | reverse complement strand
AATTGTTACACCTGCTTCTGATAACATTCTTCATAATAGTGAACGGTAAAATTGTGGCAGTCATTGTGATTCTTCGTGAAGTTAGTGTTTGTTTATTTTTGACTTTTTATATACAAATCTTAGACCATGTTCCATCGCCAACATGTTTTTAACTAGCTGGCAATTGTTCAAAAATGCAATGGTTGGCGCTCCTGAACTTGAACTTGTTGAAATGCGAGTTTTGATCTCTCTTGCGCGTTCACACGATGATTTTGAAATACGTCTGTTTTAAAAACTTGTTTGTCAAAAACGAGAAACATGTTTTTCAAAGAATCGTACGACTGCCAGTTTAGGTTGGTACTGCAGAAGTTCAGTCTATTCAAACTTCATACGTGTTCCTGTTATTTACTAACTCTAAGTTGCTCACTTTGATCTCTCCTTTTGTAAAATTGCTCCTTCCGCCCACTGACTCAAAGTCAGGTTAGGTTATCACCGTGACCAAAAAGCATCCTCCAATGGCTTTTACACAACTCTTGTTTATCAAACCGTTGCTTTTATTTTCGGTTCAGTTGGTGGGATACCTTCAGTGCCGCTGTGGAGTGGGCGCTCTCAATGACATCATAAATTGATTAAATTTTACCGCCCGAACTGTCAGCTTATCGGGGTCGCTGGCCATCGGTATGTTGTTAAACCAGTGGCTGGCGAGTCTAAAAGAAACCGGAACTATAAACACACACTCCAACTTGCTGGCATTCGGTGAGGATGCTAGCCTTGCAACTACAGCGGCCGCGGCATAGGCTTATTGTAACGTTTAAAAAACATTTGAAGGATTTGGGCTTAGCGTTGTGTGAGCGAGGAACGCGAATAGTTCTATACCGTATTGGAATTCCTTTTACTTGAGATCATTGATAGGCACGCATATTATTTACTCGTGTTGCCTAGTGCAGTGGATTAATGATATGCGCAATGCCATGTATATGCAACCAGTGTTGCATTATGTGCATTGCTTTTGGAAACCGGCGTGAAGTTTGTTCAATTTCTTGACCATATATGGTATTTATACGATTGATGAATTTCTTGAGCATATATGATGTTTACACGATTGATGAATTTCTTGAGCATATATGGTATTTACACGATTGATGAATTTCTTGAGCATATATGGTATTTACACGATTGATGAATTTCTTGAGCATATATGATGTTTACACGATTGATGAATTTCAGTGCATTATTATAGTGTCAAACGCTGCTTGTCAAATGTCAATGCATGGAGCGATGTGAACGATAGTACTATTGCATGGCTTGCTTCGCTTGTTCGTGGACAATTTATCTTGGACTACTGGTGTCTCTTTCTGCCACTCTTCTTCAACAAAGCGAATACTATTGCTTCTCTGATGGCGAGTTGGTGAGTCTTAACTCCTATAGCTGTAAGTTTTACCTGTTGGCCGCACTTTTACTTGAACTATAGACTTAAGCGACGACTTAAGCGTAGGCTTATGTAATGCTTAAGCTTCAGAAAATTAACGATGCGTATTTATGTGACGATGATATTAAATTGTGATTTTGAAGCGTCTGTACCGTATTGCATTGGCATGCCGATGCTGGTCGACAAGACTCTAGATAGGAATCGTTGAAATGCAAGCAGCAGTGAAGATGTGCGTTATCAGCGCCACTACCACATACTCAGTGGAAGAGTTATAGCCCGTGGGCTGAGATAAGCTGGCAGATATTTTGCTTCAACAGCCCTGTTGTAATCTTATATTACGATCCCTTTTTCCACACATCCAACCTATGGGCTGCAGCTTAAGACGCCAGTAAACTGTGCTTTTCAGGCCAACTCAAGCTCCATTACGAGCAACACTTGTGGTGTATTATAAATAGATTGCTGGTGGGTATATTTGAATTTTGGACTTTTGATCAACATTCTTTCCTTTGCTGTTGTGTTTTTCATTTTGTTTTGAGACACTCTTTACTGCCTCGCTAGGGACTAGGGGTGTTATCGGGATTTTTCTGCAGTTGCAGTCAGCGACTAAATGTAGAAATTTGTCAGCTGGAACATTATTGATGCGGACTCAAAAGTTTGAAATCCATGGCATGCAGCGCCGTGTAACCACCATAGCATAAACTTTGGAGCAGAGACTTTTAGGTTGACTCAGCCATGTGAATGAGACCAGCCTTCGCTGCTGAAGGAGATACGCCAGTGATATGTGTGGACTTTGCTAGCTAGTTCTTTGTTGATCAAAACACAAAAAAATCTATGATGATTGTTCAGGGTTTGCTAACTAGCTGGAATGGCTATAGTATTTATTTGATAATAGCTGGTGTAGCACTGTGGCTGAAGATTTAAGCTTCAAAAAGTCACAAGGCAGTTAGTTAGGGTATCAGTTAAATTTATATTTTCTGGCACGCGATGCCTTTATGCCATCCTTTTGATGGACGCTTACGTTGGCTGTTATGACAGTTCTGATGTCACCAGCTGTACTAACTAATCTCCGCTTTAGGGAACTGAATCTCCTCAACCTATCATAGATAATTAGTTTGCGTTTATAAACAAAGCTGTTCAGGAATAGTCTGAAATTACAATAAATACCTGCATCTGGACAGTATTATTATAGTTAACATGAATTTTGTGTTTTGCCTGTAAAGAGTACAGTTTAATTTGAAGATATTGTGTGCCTTATATTATTCACATAATGATTTTACTATGGATACATTGCCAGTTTTGTGCTCTTAAATTCGGTATTAGATAAGCCTTTCTTATATTGTATAGACAGATTTTGGAACTTGTTATATACATCGAGATGAATATGCTGCAAATAATCTTATAAAAGTTTTAAAATATTACTTTATACGATGTTCAATTTTTTCTTCAATTTTTTTGTATGAAACGGTGCTATTTCTGTTCTTGGCATCATTGTGCTAAATGCGCTGGCGACCCTATACGATTGAATGAAGTTTTCTTTTTATTTCTGCTCCAAATGTTTATAAATACCGTACCAGATGTGAGGAAATAGATATATTACTAGGTCTATGTTATACTGTTATTGCCGGTCGGCCATCATTGCCTGCTGTTATAGATTTATGGCTGTGTGGCGATTATGATCTCTACAATGGAGATTGTTGATTCAGTTATTTAACAAAGTTTACATAATACTGCCTGCCACCCGCTATTATCATTCAATCTCACAATTAGAACCATTCGGCATTGTAGCTTTCATAGGACATCAACGTGGCCGGGCTTTTAAACGGCACTTCATCTGAAAGCTTTTTGTTATTGTACATTTTAGTGTCAAGGCGCAACTTTTTAGTGCAAACAAATAAATGGTTGTAATTTTTCGGCATCTTTTTGATTGCTTTGTCAGATTTTTGTTGATCGTGATGGAGGTATTCCGTGAGAGCTAGTTCAATAGTGTGTTTGCGATTATATTCTTATATTCCTTGATATTAGTATCATATTCGCCTGCTCATTGCACACCCCATGCACGGCATTTCCCGGTATTTTTATCCCTGAACTAAAGCCTCTTCTCTTTCTTTTAAAACACAATGAACAAACGTACGGAATGAGAGTTGTGTCGTTTCATTTATATAATTATTATATTCATTTACATATTTTAATTACAATAATTCTTCTATGGGTTGTAAACATTGATCAGCACGTCTTGAAGCGAAAATTATTGATTTTTATAGAAAATATTTCGAGTCAATAATTAATATCCTCGTAAATTAAAGTTTTACCGCTATTCGGAATAATTTTTTTGTAGCGCAAACAAAAAAGTTTGAAAACCGTCCTCTACAGATGTTTTAAACTAGAAGCCTAAAACTATTTGGATTAGGCCTAACTGCTTCTAGAACTGGCATCTTTCTGGCTTTTGTGTGTATGGTACCAGTGTGTGTTGATGAGGCTTATGTGTGTGTGGTACCAGTGTGTGTTGATGAGGCTTATGTGTGTGATTAATACTGTTTGACCTCAGCGACCTCTTAGATGATGGTTTACTTTTGTAGCAGATGCCTCCGATACTCGCCACTGGACATAATTATATTTAGGTTATCCTGAAGTATATGCATTGCTCGTATCATTAAACTCATATTCATGCTACACAAATCTTCTTTGATGTAGGATTTTATTTGATAAATCTTTCAATTACTGAGTTCCCTCTTTAATTGAAGCGCGCAGATGTTTGATTTTAATGCAGCATTTAATAAATCAATCCCATTAACTAGTTTTGAATAGTTTTTATGAGTAAATAACCGAGATAGTTATCCTTTGAAGGTTTAGGTAATGCGGTGCTTTTATAGCTTAGTTGAAGAAGAATTCATCTTGCGGTCATGTGTTTCGGTCGTGTGTGTGCGCTGCTGAGTTCACTGTTAATTGCCTCATCTGCTAATTAGTTGAATAACTCATGCTCAGCAAAGCGGTTTTGGTATTCAGCTCTTTTAATGAAAACTTCCTTCCGTTATGATATTCTATGGCTTCGCTGGTGTACTCTGATGTAGAGTGTTTTCTTTAATAGGTTCTCAATTTTTGTAATGCGCTTACTCTTCACTCTTTGATATATAATTGATCAGTTAAGTTTGCTTACGTTGGAATTTTTTGATATATTTCTTGAGCTCTAGTTTAAATTTTATAGTTGGATCAGAACCATATTCATAATCAAAACTGCGATGCAATCTGTATTAAAATATGCTATAACGCAGAAATTGACCCAAAGTAGTTCAAGTTTGAAATATACCACGACCCTAGATTTAGGTTTTAGTTGTATTTTAAAATCAAAGGATTCTTTAATGCCTTATTTCTAATTAATACTAATTACTACTGCCCTAGATAGTCAAACTCCTGATTTGTGAAATATTAAGCTGCAAACTGAACTCGGAAAGAAATGTCATTTTGCTGCATTTCTTTCCGAGTTCAGTTTTCAGCTTAATATTTCACAAATCAGGAGTTTGACTATCTAGGGCAGTAGTCTGTTACCAATAGTTCCTTCAAAATGATGTACAGTAGAGTTAGCAATGGCCTGTTGTACTTCCGTGCCTAACAGGATTATTTTTGCTACTTTGAGACCCTTGAACGCCGGAAACGCACTTAAGGGAAGTCCTGAAAGTTTTTCCTGAGATTGGATTTAAGTTTTTAATGTTTACTATTTAATGAAGTGTACTTTGAGCAACACACTGTCGCATTGTACAGATTATTATGTAAAATTGTCATTTTTTATCTGCTCTGTTTTTAGAATCTTTGGATTCAGTGATATTCTGAATTTCTACAAGAATGTGTGTCATTTTACATTTGAAGATAAAATTTACAGTATTTCATCCTGAAATGTTACTATTATGCAGCAGCTATTGAAAGCATAAACTTTTCATGAATATAAAGCATAATCGCAAAATAAAATAAATCATAAATATTGATTTAAAGCCAGTTTTGGCATCCAAAGACGTCATCGTGGTTAACCTCTCTTCACGTTTTATTTTGTTGAGAGCGCAGCCGAAGAGGAAGGAAGGTAAAAAGTAAGCTTTTGCGTCTGATCGTAGCTTGATCATTAAAAATAGTAATAGTTTATGTCACATTTCTCAGAGCGTTTTCCGTTTGCACTTTTAGAGCAGTCCGAGACCATTCTTTCCTCTTGACGTCGCTAGTTTACCTTGACGTGTGAAAGTTTATTATTTAGCCATCATATACTACAGCCTGCGTTGAAAATGGGGCAGTTTGTGTCAATGCTTTATTGGATCTTATCGGAAATAATTGTTTTTACAGTATCTGATTATGTTGTCGGCTATTTATATTCCTTATGCTCAGTTCCCTGCCTGTCAGTTTCTGAGCCAGGATTATCTATAAAGTAAAATCAACAGATTACAAATCTCTTACTCAGAAAGGCTACAGTGGATGTAACCGTCTGGTTAGTATCTAAGAAATATAAACCTTATGCAACTCTATGGGGATTAGGACTGAGCAGGACTGAGCGTTTTCAGAAATTCTTAGTGGGAGGAAGTATAACCGGTACCAGCCGATACTTTTGCCCTTCTCCGGAGGAGGGCGGTGCTAGCACAAATTTGTCCTCACGCAACTGCCTTTAGGTAGCCAAACTTAATTCCCCATGCGGGTCCCGGGAGGGGACAATTGCCATTATCGCCTGAATTTTTATAATTTTTCATTTTTTCTCATTTTTCTTATTTTTCATACCTTTAGCTTCATAACGTTTACAGTACAAACTAAACTTAACATACTAGTTGGGGGGGGGAGGGGTAGATTCCCCTCATCCCCAACGTAGAACGTCTCCTGATTGGGAGCGAAGCTGGAGCCCATTATCGCGAGCGGACATGGGCACAGACTAGCAGCCGGGGGTTCCAGCTCAAATTACACCTGAAACTTTGCAGACTTTGGGCTTTTTATCTTCGCTTCTCGTGCCCAGTGGTGTGATTTACATACTCAAACGACTTCTTTTTCATTTACAGTAAGGTGTCTGGTGGTGGTTATTATTTGCATGAATTATTTTGTACCCATGGATGGAAAGCTTCCACAGCGCTGGGAGTGTTAATGGATAATTGGACATTCAGGTTTATAACGTGTATGTCGATTAACACTTAACCCAATGAAGACATCAGTCCATCCTGGCTTGATACTGGAATAAAACATACAGTTGATATACATGCAGAATTATATATCATTGATATGGATGAAAGATATCATCAAAGAGCCAGTCATCATATTGTAACCTTTAGATTCAGATTGACTCATATTTCTATGGAGTTTATTTATGTATTTAGCTCTATGATATCATAGTCTTTCTTAAATTATTTCACTTTTTGCAAAACGATAGATCATTGCAGATTTAATTTTTACACTTAGGTCGAGTTTTTCCATCAAGTGTTATAATTTAATTCGAGGTCATGACGTCATCACAACCAATGAGCGCGCAGATAGTCTGATCTGTGGTTAATTTAGCCCCATGTGATTGTTTTTTGCGGAATAAATCTCGAATTCAAATTTAACACTAGATGGAAAAACCCGGCCTTAATGCTGTTATGAAAACGCAAACATTATTGTCGCCCTCTACATGACACACAGTGGGTCATTTCAAGTCCACCGTGTTACGATTGGGTTAGAGTTGAGTTAACGTTGTACAAGTTAGATTCACATTCACATTTTTGCCGTTTTTTGTCTGTTTTGACATTATAATGTTATTCCGAATGTGAATACGAATGTGAATCTAATTTGTACAACGTTAACTCAACTCTAACTCAATTGTAACACCGTGGACTTGAAATGACCCATTGTTAGTGCGTTCAGTGTAAATACCTGCCGTGTACAAACGTATCAGATTTAATCGGAATTTAGCAACTGTTTGATAGTATAAAAATTAAATGCTGAAAGCATTGTTTTTTGTTTATCACCCCTGCAGGTCGGGGAACAAAGAATAGGCCTATAGCCCAGAGCTCCCCGAGCAAGTCGTAACAGGCAACTTAAGCGGGAGGGGGGGGGGAGCGGTTCTGTGCTAGGTAAAGCCAATGCCGAGGCACAGAACCGGACTGTAATAGTCTTCGTTACTACACACGGTCCTTAAACCCGCAGGGGAAGAAGAATTGTATGAGAAAAAATTGCAATATTAAAATGAATCGGCAGATCTGTAATAACTCGCACGTATGAGGTTAACGGTTCACTAATGAATAACATTTGCCATGCACCACTTGATGCTAATCCTCATGAAAAAATCTGTTGTGTTCTTCAGCTATTTACTAAACTTGAACCTTTCTGAAATAGTGAGGCGCTGTGGTGTAGTGGTTAAGGCGTCGGACTTAGAGTCCAGAGGACCAGGGTTCAAGTCCCCGCGCCGGCAGCTATGAAACCATGTGTTACAGGCCCTTTAGCAAGGCTATCACACAAGTGTCGCTAGCTGCTAACTCCGTGTCAGATAATTATTTCTTTGGTTGGCGTCAGGAAGGGCATCCAGCCGTCAAAACCCAGCTCCAGCAGCCCCGATCAGGGTGGGCGAAAACGTGTAAACCTGCTTGAAAACATAGACATTAACAGATTTAACCATAAGATGGAGGTTAGTTTTTAGTAAACCTATCAAACAAGATTTAGTTGATTAAGCTCACTTCGTCCATTGCTTGACTAACCGATGATAACACTGATGCCATGTTGACAGACCCTGACGACTCTCGATCTGCAAATCATACGGTGGCGCCACACCTCGTAGCGAATGGGGGGGAGCGAACGAAACGATCGGACGAGGATTCAAGCGTGGAGGCAGGGGAGCGGGGGGCAGGGTCCGCCCCATTAGGCTCGGGGGCCACCGTGTCTGATAGGAGGGTACCGCCTGCCTTCTTCAGCATACCGCCCTACCTTCCGGACCACAGGCCGCCTTCTATGGATGCGGGTACGCTGAGACTTTGGCAGACTGCATGTGACAGTAACAAAACCACATGATGCGTAATGCATATCACGATGTAGTTTAATGTGCCATAGGTCTGCCTCTCTTAATTGTTGGCATGGGTTTGAGTATTGTATGGATGTCCAGTGTGCTTAATGCTTTATGAGAAGTATTATGTTTTATATGAGGCAGCCCTGCCTCTGCTGCCACCATTGGGCAGGACGAAGGGTTGTGACCGAGTGATCTAAGTCGCGGTCTCGGATTACTAGTGCGGCAGTTGCCGATTCGAATCCCGGTCGCGGCAAAGATTTCGAGTCACTTCGTGCACTCTTTGGCAAGGGTGGTTTAAATTCGTCAGCCACAAGTGTTCCTACGATGCCTACCAGATACGGTGGAACCACCACCAGCCAGCGACCATCAGCTGGTGAAATGGGGCATCACCTTTTCCTCGCAAGGGGCTTAAACAACAACAACAACATAATGTTTTATAATGAATTTAGACTGGTTGCTATAACCTATTTGGGTAAACTTTAATGGAATATGTCTTCATATCTATGTGAACACTTTCATTCACATTTGAGTGTTTTCTTTATCGATTGATCAGTAAAGTAGCTTACTTGTTTGTTTCATGATGCTAAGCGTAGGCATGCTCTTTCACAGACAGAAGTTTTTCACATATCAATTTTGATTCTAAATTTCCCTTTATACAGGCCTAGCTAGTACTGTATAAAGTTTTTGCAAATTTCTTTTCTTCTTCCTCACGCCCCGTTGATGTATGTTTTATGATAACGCGGAATATTTGATTTAAAGAGTTCCTGAATTTGAATAGTTTAGTTTATTCATAAATTCTTAAGTTTTGCGAATAACTTAATATCTTTGCCATTGAATAATTTTTTTCTTACGTTTCATCTAATTATTTTGTTGCAGGCTTATCTCCATATTTCTACCCGCACATGCCCTTTGCGTTCAACCAGCCGCTGCCAGTCTGTTCAAACACAAACGAGGGCCGATACCAGTGGCCGCCCTCCCCCGTTCCCTTCAACCCCCCGGGTCTCACGGGACCAAACCTGCCAGCTGCCGCTGCGCCTAGGTTTGCATTAGATTTGACTTGTTGAACTCGCTACATTACTAACCCCTGCGAGCCGGGGAATGGAAATGGCTTGCAGCCCAGAGCTTACTGCGCGAGTTGTAAAAGGCAACTAAAGAAGAGGGAGCGGTGCTACACATGGTCCTTAAACTACAAACCCACCCACCATCGCTACATTGCTAACTCCAAAATTACCAATTGAGGTGTATCTAATTTTAAATGAGATTGAAAGTATTGTCTGGAAAGTAGTGCTAAAAATTTGGTATGTTTAAATAATATGATTTCTAAAGGTAATCGCTTTTAATTTCTTATGGTACTACGCTGCAGCTGTTTAAGTTATGCACTGGTGATGAAAGTAAAAATGTGATTGAATGTTGAATACCTTCATAGCAATTTTTGAATACCACTTACACCAGGCCTAATTATAAAAAAATAAATGCTCAATAATAGATATTGAATTGCTTTTGGAAACAAATTCTTCAAATTATTGTAGAATAATTTTTTTGGGGTTATTTTAAATATTACGAATGCAGAAATTATGATAAGCATCCTTGTGCAGGGCCGAACAATCCTGAATCCTGAGCATGGCAGTACTTCGTTTATAAAATGAAATTCATTGTTATATGCTATAATATTACTGTTATCTAATTATCTAAGGCAAAATTAGTTGAAATTGAGTTTATCTTGAGAGAGAAAAATTGTTTCTTTATGTAAGACTATCGCTTGTACTTCTGAAATTTGTGGAGTAATTTTCTCTGCCTATTGAGTTTGCTATCAACACCGCCCTTGTGCAGTCTCAAGCGTGACTCTGGGCCTGATAGAATGATATCGGATTTATCTTCATTTCAGACTCTCAGGGCTGGTTTGTCCAACACGGATTTAATGGTAGTTCAGGATTTAACCCACCTTTTTGCATAGTCTGAATCGTGAACCAACATTTAATCCCTGTTGGAGAAACCAGCCCTCAGGCTGCCTGGCTGCTCTCTCTACATGATTGTGGAAGTGTTGTGTTACACATGTGTTTTACAGTAAGGACATTTCCCTTCGATACTCAAATATTTACTTTACATCACCCTCCCGCTGGCAAGGGTGATTTGCAAGAAAGACTGGATGCAGTTTTAGTTTCATGATTTTTATTTGTCGACTGTATTCTCATGGATGTGATTTGGTATCTCCGTTCTGCAATGAATTAAATAATAGGGCATTTTGAATTTAGCTTTGTGTTAAGCAGGCATAATTTTGTGCACTGCTTATATTTGACGATTTGAGGTACTCGTTGCTGATCATGGAAGCTAAGATCTAAGTTTTTGAGTACAAAGTACTTGAAATATAGTCATACAGCCTGTTGCAGGTATGTTCCTTGCGGAAAACTAGGAAATATAGGTAGTGTCTGAGATTATCAAGTACTCTATATGATAATGTCGAGAAACAATTCACATTATGAAATGAAGTACGAGGAGAAAATATATGCCGTAGTAGCAAATAGTAGCAAACTCACTATAAAATATTGGAATAATGAAGATTAATACCGCATTGGTTTTGCTGCATTATAGTTAATAAAAATGATGAAAAGCTTTAAAATAGCGCCATGCCAGACAGACTCGTCGAGGCTCGCTGCGTGTCGAGACGTAGGCTGGAGTGGATGCTTTGCTAAGCGAAGTCACAAAGTCACAGTCGCAAAGTCGCGAAGTACATTTAAACTAAAATATTCTACTAGGGGTTAAAAATAGACGTTTTGAGTTTTCAGTGGATCATGATGGATGATACACATGCTATGTGTCAGGTTAATTTGGTTGCATTCCACTTCCATTGATTGGTCGTATTTATTTTTGTATTTGAAGGGTAATACAAAAGGTTAAAGGTTGTGTTCTACCCTGATGGTGAATAAAAGATTTATAAATAGCAATTTAGAATATATATCATGAAGCTTTATTAGCCACGTTGAGCAGAAACAATAAAAAACAACAAAAACAAATTTGAAAATCTTAAAGTATTATAATTTTGCAAGAGAACCTAAACTCTGAACATTGATATTACATGTATGTTTAAAATGAGTATCACACGCCTTTAGGGTCAAGGTTGAACACTGACACTCCTCAGTGGCCTGATTGGAGTCCCTTTTACACCCTCTCAAACAATCTTCCTGCTGCCGCGTCCTCCAAACACCGTGGAAGTCATTGCTTACAATATTCTTTGCCGTATAGGCGGCGCTCTTATCGCAAGTTATATTTAGATAAAGTGGCGCCTCCTGCTGCAGAAGAGTTAACCGAGTTGAGATGCTTGTTATTGGCAAAATGCACGCTGCACTCTCATTTGCGATAGCGATTGGGCCTGAGAGCCAGCGACGGTACTGTTTGAGATATATCACTAGATTTAGGGATATTTTAGCGATTTAGGGATCTGATTTTAATACCCCCGGGGAACAAAGAATTGGCTTGCACCCGAGAGCTCCCCGGGCGAGTCGTAATAGGCGACTAAGGAAGGGGGAGCGGTTCTGTGCTGGTGTGCTATTGCACTGAACCGGACTGTATGTAGTCTTTGTGCTACAAACTACAAAAGACTTTGTGCTAAACTACAAAAAATTATGATTTTTAGGCAATTCTCAGATACCTTGAGATATTTTTTCTAAAATTACAATTTTTTTATAAGGGAGCTTGGGATTTTTTGGTCAGAAAATGTAATCTAACGATATTTTAGGCGAAAATACCCAGAATCTAGGGATATTCCGCGTTGTTCAAACGCTATCAGTGCTGAGAGCAGCTTGGCTTGCGGCGCAACTAACTGGCGGCCGAGTGGCCGTCTCAACGATCACTACGGTCGGACAAAAAGCTTGAAAGCTATTTATCAGAGACGCTTGGGAAGAGAATGGGGTTCAGAATGGCCGCTGGGCTCGGTGAGGTTTTACTTGGAAAAAGAATTCCATCAGAATTAAGATTGATGTATGTTTATAAACCGGCAAGCTGTGGTTTGGCAGTTGGTTATTATCATCGTGACCATTTTCTATGTATTGTCAATTTGAAATATTGAGGTCAGCTGTAGATAGGGGAAGATTTCGCTAGAATTGTTTGATGAGACCGTTGGCTTTTAGACTTGTAAATGAATTGATCATGGTAACCTATATGCAACGTTCCCTCTTAGGATCTGAGGTGGGAGAACGAAAATAAAAATGATGCCTATAGGGCAAATAAATTTTCTAATTTGAACAAGACTCACGACAGGAAGGGGGCGGGGGTGGCCACTGTAGTATTCGGCCTACTAACTGCATACAAATTCACTACCCGGGGGACTACAGCATGTTTGGAGATGCGTCGTGGAGTCGCGGCGAAGCTGAAAAAAAATATTGCCTGCATGTACAGCATAGGTTGTGTTTTGTTGTTTGTAATGTGCATTGTACTCACGCAGTACTCTTCAAAAATGATCATAACAAAACTGTAATCCTATAGTTGCTAAATCTCTTACGATGCATTCTCATTTATGCGGCCAGCACTCCGAGCAAAAGAGATGCAATAAATCACACGATGAATCAAATTTATTTACAATTTTGACAACTCATTGTTGGTCACGCTGGTCACACGAGTGCATCTTTCGTAGTAAATTACAAACTTCATTGGCGGCATTCGTCTTGTTGCCATATAAATAATTCTCTTCAAACAAGATGGCGGCGGCTGTAACGATATTATTGCCTTAATGCTTGTTGCCCACCCAGTGGCTTCCAAACAGCAGTGTTACCAGTGATTGCCGGTTTGATATAGTTTTATTAAATAACTTTCAAGTGCCGCTAGGACAGGTCTCCCGCCCTATTCAGATGTGCAGATGAGATTGAGCAGCCGCCATCGTAGATCACCTTGTTAGGTTAGACTTGTAGCGTTTAATCGCTCGACGCAGCGTTTTATGACAAGCAATGAGAATAATGGGAGGGTGGGAGGGAGATGTAGAGATAAGGGGATAACGGAAAAAAGAGGGGAGGGAGTATATGTTCTTTATTCATCAAATCGCCAGCAACACAGGAATAGAGCAGAAACCACACAAATGAAAATCAACTTAATGGATTAATATTACAGTAGGCCTACTTATAAAAAATTGCCTTCATGTGTCGATAAAATTGACTTGTCTAGTATTTTCTTATTGAGATTTTTCAATTTTTGAAAAATTGGAGAGGACGGTCAAGTGAAATGATATTTCAATAAATTTGAATGAAAGACTTCACATGTAGCGCCATGTGCCCCAACTGCGACTAAATCCAATCGTTTTTGGGTGACTTCAACATCATTTCTATCATTCCTGATTTCCAGTGTTTTAAATTCAGTCATAAATTTCAGACTTGTTTCTGTGGGAACTGAAATCCCGGCTTGGTAAGCGGCGATAGGGTGTAGAGGTCTGCATTTCATGTGACTTACAAGTTTACGACCCACCCGGTGAGGTGATAAACACATAAAGCGCAACCCAGTTGACACGCTATCGTGAACACCTCGTTTCTTAATGGAGCGGCATGACACTGCTCTAACTTGGTCGAATAGAAGCGAACTCTTTTTTGGTTGCGTGATTTGTGCGTTGGTTCAGTCATTAAATTGTACTGCGTCAGTGGCGTAGCTACGAAGGGAGGGGCATGTAGACACAGCTGCCCCCTACCAGGTGAAATGTGTGCCCCCAGATGGCAGGATTCGATTAGTAATTGTGGCGTTTCTTCGGATCACTATTGGCATGAGATGATGGGAATATTTGGATTCCCATGCTATTGTTAGCGTCGAGGAGTTAAATTTAAGATCTCGCGTGTCTCGAATACAGGTTAAATTTTTCCATACTATTGGGTGATCCGAAGGATCTCCTAAATTGTTTTGTTTGGGGTCCTACACGCAATGCAAAGTTAGTGTTTGTTCTGTGTGACGTTGGGTCCAAATTAATCGCGTAGAAGCCTGCATCTTTGCACGTGGCTGTGAATTTTTATAACGAGATTCAGCAAAAACAGGCTCACTACCAAGTTCAAGTTCCAACTTATTGCCCCCTCTGCCAAGCTTGCCTGCCCCACACGTGCCCCCTTCCCCCTCATTTGAAAAGTCCAGTTACACAACTGTCCGACGCGTCTTGGCCTGCATGTGTCGCAACTCGTAACGCGCCTTTAGTAGAGCTCAGCGTTGTACAGATTGCCGTAAACTGTTTCTAAAAGCTTGCCGATTTCTATGGCGTTTTTCGTATTAAATTAAAGACAGATTTTATTTGAGGCGGCGTCTGGGCCTGGTATTAAAGTTGATGGGGGTGATGTCGCGACGGTCGTTTAGATTCAGATCACACGTTGATTTATGGCCGCAGGTGAAGAAGCGTCTTGGGGCAGAGGGCAGAGTTCAGGCTTCATTTTTCTTCGCTGTTTGTGATAACTTACTGACTTTAATTTGAACGTGTTTTCTTGAAATTGCTGTGATGGACAAGACTCTTTCGTGGGAGCATTGCGCAGTGACTCAATGGGTGATCAATCTTAAGCTGTCTTTTGTAAGGCCTGCATCAGCAGTGTTAGAGCTGCAAATATATTAATTTTGCTGATCAGAATGAGTTTTCTACCATAGACGACCACTTGACCAGATGCATAATAAGACATAGTTGTACAATAAGCCTTATGCTGGAATTCATGAGCGCGTGTTGAGGTCAAGATCGAGATCGAGTTACAGACTGATCAACAAGGGGCATAAATAATCTCAGAATTAAGATCTGACCATGGGTCACGCGTGCTGATAGGCCTGGCTGTGACTTCAAGTCGATCTTGATCTTAAAACAAGCTTGTGCAACTTAGAATTAAATGTGTTCTTCCTGCCTAGTTCTCAAAGATTCAAGGGCCAATAAGGGATCGTTTTGTGTTCGTAACAGGGGCGGGGTCAGGATTTTTTTTGGGAGGGGGGCAAAAAGGGATAAAGAAAAACTGGGGGGGGCTAGCTTAAAAGAAGCTTGATCTTCAAATGGTTTTTTTCTGTCTGAACAGAAGTCACGATTAGATTATGCATACCAAATTCTCTGCAGAACACTGATTTGTCTACTCTAAATTTCTGGTTTAAAAATTAAAATAAAAAAAATGTAAAAAATGGTTTAAAAATTAAAAATGTGTTTTTTTAAATCCGCAAATTGGAGTGTCTTATGCAAGTGAATTTTTCACGCAGCATTCTCGTTTACTTATAACTTGAAAGTTGCATTAAATATAGTTTCTGTGCATGAGGAACAAGCACTCAAAATGCTTGAAGGTTGAACATGAACCTCTATCCAGTGGGTGCTCACAGCCATGGGCGCTTCAAACCTGCATTCTTTGTCTTTTCATTGCGCTATGAAGCCTGCTGTACCCATGCTCAATGTCAGCTATATGATTTTTGCCACGTGTAGCTTTCAAATATATACTTTGTACTGGTATTAGCTGTTGGATCAGATTCCCTATGTTGACTCGCTTCGCTACGTTTGATTATGTACTTTTAAAGTTCAACTTGGTTTGCTAACACTTAGAATGTCCATTGTGTATGTACAGTACAGGCTATTAGGAAATATAGTAGGCTACGAGTCAATATGACTAAGCAGATTTTATTTTGAATTACAGTATAATGATGATGAGCATTATTTTCAGTACTAAATTCAGCTAAATTTTTAGGATGTAATTTATCATATTATTATTGAAAATTCAAATTCAGGTCATATAATAGTCGCCTTTATATATTTTATTTTATTTTAAGATTTTTGAATTTGGCTTATCGTCTGTTTGAAATGTCAGCATGTTATTGACTTAAATTTGTCAATCCACGTTATAGAATATGATATGCTGTTATCATATTTCAAATTTAAGTCATCTTGCAAAAGCATTTTACATTTAAATGACTGCCAACATTTTTGCTTAACTGGTAGGCTACTTCAGAACATAAGGTTGTTGTGGCCGGATGGGTTAAATTATTATTGCCAGTTAAATTATTGTTGCCAGTTAAATTATTATTGCCAGTTAAATTATTATTGCCAGTTAAATTATTATTGCCAGTTAAATTATTATTACCAGTTAAGTTATTATTGCCAGTTAAATTATTATTGATATCGTGTCGCCTATCGAGTTGATCTCTATTAGGCATTAGTGGACGCCTACACGATCCATAAAAATGTACTAGCAAGCATAATTCGCCGCAAACAGTGTAGTTTAATTTTAGCCAGCTTGCGGTCTTTTACAACCTAATTAAAGGCCTGGTTTATTTGAACAGTGTTTCATATGAAATTGGTCGGATTGCGATATGCCGTTTGCACCAATTTGAAGAGTGCATTGCAGTTTTGATGCCTATCGCTCCTTTGCATGCGATGGGACAATGGAAGACGCTTTGACAAGTTCATTAATTTTGTCTCTTGCTTTGTTGTGGACCAGTATTTATTATGCGAAGTAGGAGTCAAGTTATTCTTATTCCTGATCAATAATGTCGTTATTCTATTTCTTAACGTCCAGGTGCAATTTCAGTTGAATGGCGGTTTCACCTGGCTACTCGTGCTAATTTGATGAATGGTTTAGGATATTGACATTTTGATATGGAGAAGAAACTCGTGAAACTTTTGAATGCTATTTATAGTAAGAATCAGAAGATGTTTTTATTTAATTTGCTTCACGACAAGTTTGATGCGCCCATTATTGGTCAATGTTATTTCGGATTAGTCATTCAATGTCATTCATCGTATACCGAGCCGTTGCTATTTCATGCTTGAAGAAATATTGAATCCCGCATACTTGAATTACTTTTACAAATGATTTGGTGCAGTTTGATTATGGTTTTTGTTTTGAATTTATGACAAAATTGCACAATTAGATTTTTTTTGCGTCTGCTTAAAACTCGAAGTTTGTTTTTAGTTCAATATAAAGGCATTGAGTGGTTGAAAATATGTAAAAGTGGGTTCAAAATTGTAGTCATTGTTACGTTGTAAGTAAATTGGATATTTTAGCTGATTAGTGTACGTAAACATTAAGTTAGTATCGTAAATATTAAAACCTACCGGTAGCCTGCTTGATAACTTGACGTTTTTCTTATTCCTTTGAAGTTTCTGTCGAATGTGGCAAATAAAGACCTAACCCTTAAAATCATAATTTTGTGCATAGGCCGACATGAAATATTCAAAATTATACGGACAGCGAGCTAACGTCACAATGCAGTTGACTGTACTATACCGCTGCGAGCATACATGGCGGCAACGTAGCAGTCAATGCAACCGCAGCGTCGGTTCTCCGCTCGTATTTTGGTTACAACTTTTCGTGCATGTACGAAATCACGGTTTTATGCACCGTTGAATTCAACACTAAGGGTTTAAACCGTTATTGACGTCAATCGTTACCGACGAACCGAACGTTGCATGAAAGCTGATTTCATTCATGCATGAAAAGCTACAAACGGCGAGCTAACGACTTCACAATACAATAATGATTGCTGCCACTGCGTGCACACGCACTATAACAGTCGATGGAACTGTGACGTCATTACGCCGCTTGCATTGTTTTCCATGCATGCACAAAATCACGGTGTTATGCATGACTTGGATTACGTACGCCCTTAGTTTCATAATTATATTCTATGTGTGCAGCGCCAGTCCCTTGCCGTCCGAGCTCGGCCCCCTACGCGGTCCCTTCGGCTCAGAGATGCTGAGCGGGAGCCTGACGTCCCGCATCCACTGGGAGCAGTACCAGAAGGCCGCGGCGGCAGCGGCGGCAGCCGCCCTGCAGTACCCCCCCCTTTCCATGCACCACCGCAACGGCGCAGGGTTCAGTCCAACCAACTTCCCAGGCAGGACTTCCGTTTAGCTTCTTTTCTGGCGTCCAGACGCCAAGGCTCAGGTGTTTTGTCGTCTCGAGACATCGGAGTCTTAATTTTTTGGCGTTGCAGCCATGGGTGTAACGTGTCAATGCGTGGTGATCATTTCGCGCTGTGTCAGCAGCTGCAGGATCTCTGAAATAAAGGCTGCTTTGTCGACTCATGCCATCGCTATTGCTGGTACTTGGTTGATGTAGAGAAGCAAACTGAAGAAGCATGATACTGTGATGATATACCAAGGATAGCAATGGACCAACGGTCTATCCAAGCTAAAATGCTGACTCATGGATGAATTAATTCTATATTAGATTTTGCACTGAAGATAGAACCAATGAGAGTTGCACTAAGTTGATTACCATAATCTATTAACAGAGCTCTATGCTATCAATATCTAATTTTTAATTTTGACAGCGTTCTATGAAACACTTGCATGCAAATTTTTATAGTGAATTATTACAATTGAGTTAATTTAGATAAATGTTTGACGGCTATAGTTGCAAAGGTTTTTGTTGATATATAAATATTTAAAATCACATTTTGGATGATTTTTTATCCTAAATAATCTACATGCTTGAAGAAAAGGCAATGGTTGCTGCAGAAATACTAAAATGATTTAGTTTTTAGCACATTGTCTGAAACGAATACAAATTAAGCTAGCCTGTAGGCAGACTTCAAGACTTGTTCTGCATCGTTAGGCTAGAAGATATGAGCATAAGGTCACAAAACTCATTTGGTTGCTTTGAGTTCAGGGAGTGAAGGAGCATATTGAGAAGCTTAGTCATTTCAGTGCATGACCGTAAGAAAATCTCTCATAATAACAGGCGCGCCTGGCTGTATATTGCAAGTCCGCTGTCAGATGTGTGTTCGTTGCACTAGCTTTACCGCAACGCCTGGAGATTTGTATACGCTGCCGCTTTGGCGTTTGAAGTAGTAAGGTTTTTGATAATTTTGTTTATGTGTTGGCAGGGCTTCAGTACAGGTTCAGTCCTACAGCCATGACGGGTAAGATCATTTTTGTTGCTAGTTTTCCATACACAATATTTGGTTTGGCACGAAAATTCAGACTTGGAAAATTCAGACTTGGACGTATTTATTGTGAATGCCGAACACTGTGGATTAATTATTGCAGATTTTTTATCATTAGGTTTTGCATTGGAAACACATGTTGCGTTCGTGGTGGGTCATTGATTTAGCAAGAAAGTCGTTAATGTTTCTATTTTTCAGTTATATCCTGGATTTTATGTTGTATATTAATTATCACAAATTTGGATATTTATGCGAGCAATTTTTTTCAAGTTACTCGAATGACCTGATTTGAAAGAAATGTAATGTGATATCATGGAATTACGCCCCCCCTACTGCAATTTCATGCTGATCATGTAGTGATTTTGAGACCACTTTGGATGCGTTTTCAAAATGGAATATTGTAACCCTTCAACTGAAATTTAGCTAAATTGTTAACTATCACTGGTTGCTCTAGGTGATAAAACTCGCTATCGGCAGAAATATTTCAATTCCCAGCGTGCGACTGAGAGCCGCTGATTTCTGCCATGCGTTGCCGAGGGAAAATAGCGATCGCCGGTCTTGTTACTCACCCTGTTATCACTGCAGTACTCACCAAGTGTTGCCTGCCTCTGTTAATCGCATCCAGCTCCTTCAACTTTCCTCCCCCAGCTTTCATCGTGTTACCAGCTGCAAGCAGCAGTGTAGAGGCAGGGAATATGGGGGATTAGGCGGTCCTGCAGGCGTCGTGCAGTCTTGTAGTTGCAGTTCAACTTTCGTTAAGCTCCGAGACGTTGATGCTTGTATACTGATTTGCAATCATGATTGTGCACACTTCTACTGGGTGGATCCTTAATTAAAAAATGGTAGTTTGAGGACCGTGCTATAGACACTTTCGACCGTGGTAGGACCGTTAGTTTGAAGCGTAAGGACCGTGTATAGTAAAAGAGACTAGACTATTACAGTCAGGTTCTGTTCGAAGGGTCTTGAAGAGACCACTCCCCTGAATCCCCTCTCTTTAGTCGCCTATTAAGACGCGCCCGGAGAGCTCTGAGCTGCAAGCCAGTTTGTTGTTTCACTACTTAGCAAGGGTTTATTTAAAATCTTATTTTTTTAAAAAGCTGGGCTGGACGACTATTCTTTGTTCCCAAGTGCGATAGTATGGTGCGATCCATTAAAAAGCCGTAACATTTGTGTTTAAGTTATATTAGATAATTGCTGTTTTATAACGGTGTGTTGTATAGGCCTATCAATTATTTTATTACATTATTGTTGATTGGGAATGTTTCGGTCAAAGAAGGCGCTATGATAGTGCATTGATTAAACAAACACAACGATGTAGAAACATCTATGATCTGTGTCCTTTAACAAAAGTTTAATAATGAAACAAATAATTAGCAATGTTTATTTGGATGATGATGAACGTTTAAGGGGGATATCTCGAGGGATTGCACCCCGGAGGACCCTTTTCGCCGTCGATGAGCTATTTAAGCCAGCGAGGGCTGTTTGGGGAGCACCCGGGAGCAGCAGGCTTGACCTTGTCGGGATCTATGGAAAGTGAGTGCGATATAACATTTAACCAGTTTAGCCCTTTAACACTGTAACTCTATTTAAGTATTTGGAGAAAATTATCGAGAATATAGTGTAAATATCTTGAAGGTATATGTAATTTTTTTTCTGAGATTGATGATCTTCGAGTATTTAAACTTTTTTAAAGAATCTTTAGAAGAACACTTCTACGAGAATATGTCTGTAGCCCAGAGTGCCCCGGGGCTAGTCATATAAGGCTATTAAAGAAGGGAAGGCAGTTTTTTGGGACTTCAGTGCCAGAAGTCTTTTTTAGTAATAATAAAATTCCTTAAGCCCCAAAACGCTAAATTTCTACATGTTACACTAGAAGAACACTTATATGAGAATAGGTCTGGAGCCGGGGCTAGTCGTAAAAGGCGATTAAATAAGGGAAGGCAATTTTTTTTTAACTTCAGTACCGGTAATCTTTTTTACTAATTAAATTCATTAAGCTCCAAAGCGCTAAATTCATAAATGTTACTACTGCACATGTATTCCTCTTTGGTTCATTCCACAGGTTCGCTCCGTACCAGCCCGCGACCTTCGATGGTCTGCAAAAGTCGCAAGAGGGCGCTGTCGCACTCCCCAATTGAGTTTGGCCTTGACATTGAGAGCCTGACGCGCAGTTCCGAAGGCTCTCTTCACTTGCTCTCGTGCGGCCAGGGCTCACGGAGCTCGAGCAACACCAGCGGCTCGTACGGCCATCTGTCCGCTGGTGAATGCTATAACATAATAATCTCTTACTCTCTTCAGTGTACATAGTGCCTCGTGCCAGGTTCCTGGCATCCAACTTATCCACTTCGACCTTTCTTCAGAACTCCATACGTTTCGTTCCAAATTAAATCGTCTATCATTCCTATTCACTTTCTTCCACGCCCCCTCTTTCCTTCCATTCTTCCTTCCGTGATGATTTACATTAGTTCCTCGTGTCTCATAGTATGTCCAATCCAGTTTTTCTTTCATATGTTTCAAATCCGGTTTAGAACCAGTGGGAACCCGGACGAGGGGGATGTTGGTTTGGAACCTCAAAGAGGGGGCTGGATTCTTATAGAGCTGTTGTTGCTGAGTAATGATGTTGTATTACAAGGCAAATGTGACAAAGAGTCTACATACGCTGGCTCCTGCCTATGATTGGTATATACTTTTCTCATTGCTGAGCGGTACTGTCGTTTTGGGATTGTAGCTATGGTATAGGACTATGAAATAAGCTGGGTATCCGCATGCCGATATATTAAGGTGAAAGGGATCGTTGGAAGAGGGAAGGGGAAGAAAACATGAAAGAAGGCGGTAGAGAACGATATGAAGGAGCGAGGCATGAATAGAGAGATCGCAAAGAATCGAGAGTTGTGGGGGAGTCTCATCGTGGGAAACGTCCAACCTGTGTTGACACGGAAAAGTGGACGTAAAACGTAAATGATGATGATGAAGATGATGATATAGATATGCAGTAACCTGCTGCATGTTTATCTATAGAAAATAAAATTAGACTTGTAATTTTGTTTGTTGTAATACTGCTACATTGGCGATATAAGTTTGATGTGTGACGTTTTTAAGTTATTCCTCAGGTTTGTTGTTTGTTTTAATTGATAATCTAATAACATGACCTTGAACAAGATATCACATTTATTTCGTAAGATTTGTGCCATGACTCAATAGAACAATGATAACCTAGCCTAAAGTGCTTTATTCACTACTAACCCCTGTAAACCGGGGAACAAATAATAATTTTGCTCAGAGTTCTCCGGACGGGTCATAAAATGCGATTACAGGAGCAACTTTCTTATTTGTTGCTCATATTGCGCAATAACGCTCTGTTCTTGCAGCCTCGCTGAGTGCGCTCAACGCAGCACACAACCCCTTCACGCATCCACTTTTTCGACCTTCCGGCGCAACCGCTGCTGTTCCCACTTCTCCATTTTTCGGCCCGATGCTCTACCCGGGCCTCTTTCCCCCTTGGCAGACCTCAGGTTCTGGGCCGGGCTCCTTCCTTGGCAGCCAGCCCCCCCCGCCCCCTGGCATGATGCTGGGAACTCCAGGGAGCGAACAGGCGACCGCTGCCAAGAGATCGGACGCTCAGGTTTGGATTCATTTTATTTTTTTTATTTCAATATTATATGTTCAAAAAATGAAGTTTCTGAAAATGTTTAATTAGGACAGCCATACTAAGTGCTGAAAATAATAAAGCAGGCTTACTGTGGTTTGCCATAATTATATTTATTTTAAAATTAATTATTATTTGCGTTTAATTCACTTTTTTAATTTTTTTTTTTTTTTTTAGGGTAGAATATATTTATTAATCATTATATACACTGTACAAAAGTCAAGAGATTCTGAATCTAGATCTCCACAATCCTCAGTGTCCTACCTAAAACTCA
>JAQIWG010001703.1:0-23176 GCA_034695025.1 Chamaedrilus cognettii | reverse complement strand
GCCAATTGTGCGTATAGAGCCTAATGCCAATTGTGCGTATAGAGCCTAATGCCAATTGTGCGTATAGAGCCTAATGCCAATTGTGCGTATAGAGCCTAATGCTAATTGAAATCAAAGTATAGACAAAAGCCAATATCCAAAATCGAATTATGGCCATGCAGAACTTGTTGCATTATTTATTGACCTAAGGTGATGTATTCTCTTTTAGATTTTTGGAGTCATCATAGCTTCCTGCTTAGCGTCTTCGATACGTCACGAATACGAAGTCGTTTGAACTTACACTATAACTAAACCGACTTTGAATTCACAACTGGATGGATAGATTGAAACGCAGAGTTAAAACCTGCTTCAACTGTAGATCCATTATTCAATTTGTTGCTACATTAAAATTATAGGCTCTACTACACCGTATGCAAGAAAAGCATCTACTAATTCACATATTTACTCACGCAAATGCATTGACGAAATATAAATGCATTATCTGGTAAATGTGGACTGTAAACATGGTTTATAGCAACAACTGACAACAAAAATTTGGAGTGAGGTTCATCCCAAGGCAGCCCTATGTCACTTAGAAAATGGTTGACTTTGCCAGTTAGGCCCAAGCGCTGTGCGAATTTTCATATACAAATGTGAAAACTACAATCATAAGGGCCTACCGTTTAATTTTGCTCTTATTTATGCCTATAAATTAGTCGCCATTCTGGCCTCGTGATAACTTTATGCTATGTTATACGATAGAGAAATTTATGCTAATTGCTGCTTTTTATTCTACGGAGCACGGTCAATAACGATCAGCTGTTGATCTACAATTCTACATCGTGTGTTACGCATGAAAGACGCATAGACAAAGCGCGTTGTTGGTTATTGTGCATTTTGCACCAATTGTTCCTATTACCAGGGCACAATAAGGGCTACTTCTTTTGTGATGGGTTGTTGATAGTGTTAAGTGGTGCCTTCTGAAATCTGCATGTTCCTGTTAATGATAAATTGTGTTGATATAAAATGTTGTTGACAACGCCACATTTCAAGACACAGTGTCTTGGACTCTTGGTGTTGCCTTGGTGTAGCCGAGTTGTGAATCTCTGTTCGTAAACAGTTTTTGTTCATGCAAGTCTTTGTGCAAGTTGTCTCTCGCATATTTTTTGACATTTATTTATTCATTCCGCTTGCAATGGCCTACACAAGTTGAATACCATGCATTTCAAGTTTACTTGAGCCTAATATTAAGCAATATGATTAATTATACGCTTGTATGATTTCTAGCGCTGAAATTGCATGCGGGTCTGTAATCAATAAAATGGTTAATTCTTCAGTATTTTTTGATCTTGTGACTTCCATAAATATATTACAGTCTCTTCTTTCGTGTAAAGGATATGTTGTTGCATCACAGCGTTCTATTTATTGGTCTCACATCTCAAACAGTAGTGAAAATAGCGCGCCCCAAGGTGACCTTATTAAGCAAACTAGCCAGTCGAGATATAATTCACATTATAGCCTTCATTACCCACAGGCCGAAACAGTCAATAAAACTATTGATCGCTATTGATTTATATGTGTGCAAGTATACAACGATTGAACAAATGCGTAGTCTCATAGACGCATGTATACCCAGGGTTTATTCTAGGAGGCGTAGTACGCCTTTTTAGGATGTGGTGGCGTAACGGATGCCTGTGTAAGATAGTCGTCTGACGTCGAGCACCCCCCCCGCCCCCGCCCGTCGAGCGATATTATCGCCTTTGTAGGCTACGCCTGTTTTCTTTTCGCTACGCGCGTAAGATCACGCCTGTTTTATGAGAAGGTTGCGTAACGCTACTCCAGTTTCAGCTGGGCTAAAATTAACTCTGTGTATACCATTGCAAGAGAGACTAGAAAACTGTGTTAGACAGTTAATAAAACAGTTAACGACATAAATTGTAGAAATGTTTACATCGATGAACTTACATCAAAATACGACACGCATTTAAAGACTCAAGTAAATGAGACTGAAGCTATTAAAACACCGCTTCTCAAACCGCTGCATGCCCACAAGACTACATGCAAATGCTTGCCAAAATTTATATCGTTTTTTTAGCGAAAGCAGTTTCTTAGGAGTCAAAATGCAGACGGTTTTTTGTGCAGGACCATTTGATGGGCCTATCAATGATTCGTCTTTCTTGCTCACCAAATTTTCTACAGTGGAATGCTCTCTGTAAAAAAAGTCTGCAATCCGGTGAACCAAAAGGGAAAATTGAAATGTCATAATAAAATCTAATGTACGGTATATTCAGAGATACAAAATTGCGAAGAAACATTCGAATCTGAAAACGGCAGCGCATGCTAATATCGATCTTTAAAAATTGCAAGAGCATTTGTTTTTCGAACAATAAAATTAACTCGAACTTAACTACGTACTGGTATTATATTTTGCGAGTATTTGCAATGTTTCTAATACGAGCAATGTCATACAAAGAACAAACTAATATCGGAGAAGACTAGGATGATAATTTAGAATATTGCCAGCATGTCAAGAACTGTGTGAAGAAACGTCACACCCACACAGACACACACTCGCGTTTTGTGGCCGCATTCCCCGTTTACGCAGGGATAGGCCATTTGCAGCCACAGACACCCGCCCTCCACTTTATCCTATCACGTCTCGATTTTCTAGCTTTCATATCCTTCTCTGTCAAGCTTTTCCACGTCGTTTCCGGTCTCCCTATACTCCTCTTTCCGTCTATCTCATAATCCATACATTTCCGCACCCAAACATCCGGTTCCTTTCTCAAAACATGCCCCAGTCATCTCAGTCGGTTTCTCCTTACCATCTCCCCCACTGCCTCCAACCCCATTCTAGTTCTCAGATCGGCACTATACTTTCTCTCTTTCAATGAAGGAATGTCAAATAGCCAAATATTTGTAACGCATTCCATTTGATAAAAATATTAAAACAAAATATACTTGAGATAACAGGTAACATATGCAGGATTAAATTAGAAGCATTAGCAACATTTTAGCAAAATGCATTGCATATAAAAATTGCTAGAAATATCGGTGTAAATTCTGTAGATAGCAAACTTTTGATTTTTGTTCCATCTTTGTAAAAACAAAATACTAGAATACAACGGTGTAAAAAATAATCACAAAATCTGAAAAGAAAATGACTAGAACGATGAAAGTTTTGCAGCCAAAAGGTCACAAATTGTGCCTACAACAACAAGGTCATCAATCACAGAGATTCTTTGAGTTGACACTGCGCAACATTAACAATATACACGGTGATTCAAGAACACGGAAACCAGTAGTGATCATTATAACTCAACCAATTGTCAATCGATTTACATGAAACTTGAAAGAATAATACCAGAGAGATTTGCGATTACAATGAATTCATAGTTTGTGTTCAAACTGTCCACTATTAGCTGCTACACACGCACAAAGACGGCCACGCCATTGGTTGACTGACGCGTCTATGACGCGCTGGTCCAGCTTTTCCCACTCATTCCACGATTAAATTATGATCGAAAGCGAACTGTACGGAAATCGCGATAAATTTCTAACGAGCAGCGGTGCAATACCACAGGCCTACGACGTTAAAAGTTTCATGTAAATCGATTGGCAATTGATTGAGTTATAATGATCATTCTATTGGTTCCCGTTTTTCTAAATCACCTTGTTGAATATAATATCTAGTGTGCCACAACAACATGCAGAGATCATCACTTCAAATACAGATAATGTAAATATCACTGCAACCAAAAACTTCCATCATCACGACTAGATCAATTAAAAATTAATTCTATCACGCTAGGATTAAAGTTGTGACAGCAAGTACGTAGACTAGAATGCTAGGCTGCTAGAACGTTAATTTTGACAGGAAGCAGGCCTATGCGGATTAGAATGCCAGGCTGTGCCGCAAAGTACGTAGATTAGATAGTTAGTCGGTCAGAACCCTCCTCCTCTGCATCCGCACGTTGACTCCTGGCCGAACCACTCGCCTTTCTCGCTCCACCGAGCGCTTGAAAATGCTGCGGAACAGAAAAAACATCCATCAAACACTTGCAATACTGTAAAACAGTACATTTTGTCTGCACTATTATTAAATAGTTCGACGGGGATTTTAATACTCAATTTAATTTTGATAGAATTCCTTTTCTCAGTTTAATATAAAACGAAGCGAAATATTAAACAATGCAATGTCAGCATTCGGCGGACGATAAACGCTTGCAAATAATTATTTATAAGTTGTTTTCCAGATTGCCAGATCTAAATAATAATAATAGTGAAATCGAATAGGGCTTAATTGTGATGGGGCTAACCTGAGAGTTTTTGAATTCAGCGTAGAGCGTGAACATCAGATGCAGAGATTGCACGCGGGACTTGTGCACCGGGATATCCACCATACCTGCGATATTTATACCGATAATCGACTGTACTGCTGACAAGAAGCTAATTCCTATGAAAACAGAGGTGGCCGACTAAATGACTAGCAAAAGTGGTATGCGTAATAAAATACACATTTGAAGTGTAATATATGGCGCTGTGAAAATATTTACAGCATCAGCAGAATGGAAAAATCGAAATGCATCCAGATCGTATTTGCTTTATATGACACGTTAAGAAATAAATTTCTACGGTGGGTGGTCAACAAACAACTAGAATACTAATCAGAAAATTAGTACCACACAATATCAATATAGACAACAACAAAATCGTTAATTAAACAGGCTATTTTATTTGTCACCCAATCAAAAAGATAAAAGACACGGCAGGTTACTTAATGGTTGTTCTTGCATATTGCCTGCTATAATCAATCCCTTTTTCATATAATTATTTTAAGAATAAAAAAATATAATGTCGATCTAGAATCCGATTTAATGGCAGACTGAATGATTTAAGAATGAAACTCAAAATATCCTTACTGCAGGCCATATCGACAAATTCCTTCAGCTCACACTCAATATCACCGGTGGGCAAGGTAATCTGTAAACAACATAAATTTATTTCTAAATATATTCCGTTTCGTGCCACAAAATATCTTGTTATCTTATAGCGATTAATAAAAAAAATTGGACTCATTCAATATTAATCATAAACACTTCATAGAAGTGCAAGCAACTTTATTGTTTTATATTTCACTGAAAAATTTATAGACTAAAGAATAGTCCACTTCAAGTGGTTTGCATGCATCAAAGCAAGACAAAGTAAAGAACAGGCCACACTGTAAAATACGAAATTTTTGCTACCTGTTATTTGGCAGTTCTATCTTTTAGAAATTTTGCTGCACTTAATTTTTGCGTTTTTGAGGGCTGCCCATTATACATAGCTTGTGCGAAGTTATTTTCGTGCATGTAATTTTCACGCATTTTATCTATTCGCGAAATTCGCCAAAATTACATGCGCGCAAAAATTTCATGTTTTACAGTAATCAAAGTAAAAGGGGTTACGTGCATCTAAATTCAAAATATCTTCTCAAGCTCCAATATTGCCATTCAAGTGTCACCAGTAACATGCATTGAGTGGACGCCGCAACGATCTCTCAACTCGTTATTATTATCGAAAAGATTCGCAGTCGATTCAGTCATGACGAATTTGAATTCAGCTGAAGCGGAGAAGACCAACCTCTTTGAGAAGTTCCTCTATGTCTGCTGGCCACTCTTCCATCAGTGTGTCTATATCCGGCATGTTCCTAAAACAGTCGTAAAGACAAAATGAACTGTGTGGCCGGGGTCTTTTTCAACTCTATCAAATTCATTTGTGTTGTCATCTGAATCTACTTCAACTACTCACAATATTTCATATAACAGCGGTGCATCTACCTTTCATCATTTAGTGTAATTCCTTACCTAGTTGCGAATGAGAACATTGCTCATTAAAGACCCCAATATACCGCTAAATATGCCTTCAAGAATGCCACATTATGCTCTTTAAACCAGGGTGTCCTGTTTCACTAAATATCATAAGCAAATTTTACTCTTGAGAAGTTCTTAGGAAAATCACAGGCAAATTTTAACATTTGCTATTGGAAACTCCGCACTGCCACGTGTTCTAGAAAAAATATGACGTCATGGCTGTCTGTGAACGAATAAAATTTTTTCCAAATCTGATTTAGGATTAAGTTTAGGCTTAAATTTAGGGAAACTTCGAGAAATAGACCCCACCTCTTTAGGCTAATTATGCTCATTATTCCATATTTCAACTCTTAATTTGCCAGATTACAAATATAAGGCCGGGGGCCTGAGACCTGGCGGGACTCACGCCATTTAAACGACCACTGCAGAGCATTCAGAAAAGCCTTCAACACGTCAAGAGACATCCTGAGTGACCTACTTAGAGTAGTGCACGCTTGGCGCGGGCTTGGTTCTATGTAGATCACCAATGCTCTTGATCCAGTTGTCGATCGCCTTGGAGTTGTGATCAGCACTGTCAATGCTTTTGATCGTCTGCAGAGAAACAATGGTGAAATGACTAGTAAAAGCATAATATCATACTTTAAAATATAGTGCTAAGAAGAACAGAAACAGTATGGATGCACTAACATATGACGAATGACACACGACGAATGCCAAAGTTAAGTTTAACAGGCATAGTACATAACAAATCATGATTATTATAAATTCTACACCCTATATGTATTTGAAATAGCAGGCATACGATCATTTTCATTACGTATAAAAATCGACTATGGTGCCACAGGTCTAAACAGTAATAGTGTTCTAATTAACTAATTAACTAAATATTCAAATCATTAAAGAATCAACCCATGATTGATGAAGTTAACGAATACATTAATTAATTAATGAAAGACTTTATTAGTAAATTTCTAGTTTCACTACAGTGAGCTAACAGTGGGTTAATTGACAGTACTATCAATCCATTAACTAATTAATAAATGAATTAATAAAAATAATTCAGTACTTACGACTTCCTTGAGATTGGATTGCTTTGTGAGAGATCTGAGCATGAGATCCAGGACGACAGGATCTGACTGTTTGGCGCAGGGCTCGTCGACAACAACCAATCCTATCAGGTCGTTCTTTCCGTCGTGTCTAGGGATCTGCGAGCAGACAGCCAATCTGCTTCGAATTTTTGCTTCACAAAGAACAAAAAAGTTTAATCAAAGTGTATATTAGACTCGTTTGTAATTGCTATATTGCATGTTGCACAGATTTAACATAGTTTAAACGGATGCGAAAGGCCTTGTATTTTAATTTAGGCAATCTTTAATTTGAACTAACTGAGGTTCCTACTACTGCTGTATAATGGTGCCATTATTGGAAAGGATCAACAAATTAAGACAAATTTGGAAAGTAACCAAACAAATAGTGGCATCTACGATACCAACTAGGATAAATTAAATAACTAACAATTTAACTTATTTTTATATAAACAAACTAAAAATTGCAGTTTTTACATTGTGTGGTGCGATAAATAAACTGAGTAGCACTTGGATGTCGCTATAGTCAAACCGTAGTAGCCTACATCGTTCGCCAATATAATCCTGGTTACAAAAGAAGTGCTACCTTGATGAAGGCGTCGATATCGCCGACAGCGGGTATATAGTCAGGGATGAAGGGCTTGAGATGAGTGTCTAGCTCTATGTTCTGAGGCATATACCTGTAGCAAGCAACGTCCGCTGTATACACTTCACACTTCTACAGGGTGAACCCTATAACTGCTACAAATTTGAAACAATTTGCTTTTCCAACAACAAATAATTCAAGTATTACCACAGGCAATACTGCCTGTGCCTGTGGGGTAGGCTCAAAGAGCCCTTAACATGCATTCAGATATGTCTAAGCATCTACAGTGCGAGTAAAGTGGATTTACCCTTTTCTGGCCACCGCGCACGTTTGAGATTTATTTTTAAATATATGTTATTCAATAGCCGTCAAGATACTATTATCTTGAAACAATTTCGAATCATCATTTGCCATATTTTTATTATTTAATTGCATTTATTAATGACCTTAACAAGACAAAAGCGGGTCTAAAGCAAAATCAGAGAATGAAAAATATCAGATGTAAATGATGCAAAATCTGACCTGGTGATGTACTGGAAGAGCTCCTTGATCTCGGCAGACACGGCCAGATGCTCGTAGTCGGCTGGATTGTACGCACTGCAAACAAGGGGCCTTGTTCAGGAAGCGATCTTATGACAATCTTAGTCTCAAGATTGTCTTAAGAGAATCTTATGAAAATCTTATCTTTTTTTTTGGAAACTCCGCACAGTCGCGCGCGAACAACGGGAGTCACTACATTATGCATATTGCGGCATGTATGTAGATAACGGGGGCGGGGCTTGGTCCGCGAGCCAAACCAATTACCAACCGTCAACAATTGATCGACAGGGTCATGACCCTTTCGCATCCAATCGCAATAATTAACAACGATTACCCATAATTCAAATCAACTTTCGTTTTTGGTAAAAAGGTCCTTCTTTTTGTAGAATTGTGCAGCTAATGCATGCGCATTCTAGGCTTGTAGTTCTGTGCGCGCGAACCGGATTTTATTTGTTTTAAACTCCAGTTAGAATAAAATTAAAGAAAATCTTAAGAAATGTATGTAAATGAAACCCCAGGACATATTTTAAGAAAAGTTAGACACGCACGACATATATTAAGGAAAGTTGACAACTGCACATTCTGTGAACGACTGCAGGCTGAAATATTCCCTGCCACGACAAGTTACTTGTCAGTGTTAAAAGTTACAAGTTATTTGTACAGCCTTATAGTCCTACAAACCCAAGTTCATAAACTAAAGGTTGAGTTACATTAGGTGTTCAGCGTTGGATTCCCAGCAATGTTCCAAGAAACCGACGTTGATGTTCCCTTATCGTGCAAACAAAGCTACAAACCCAAGTTCTAAATGTTGGGTTTGTGCACTACATGTGTAATGTTAGATTCCCTGCCATGTTCCTGGAATATAACGTCGAACGCGCTACATTCAAGCAAGCATATTTGAAACTTGGCTCAGAATTTGATTCGAACACATAATGTAACTCCTACATTAAGAATGCAAAACGCCATCCTTCTAACTGTACAGCCCAAACAACAAGCCGCTAAAGTGTTCATATTTTTATGCCGGAACGCTGAAGAAAGTTTACGGTAAAAACTCATTTGCAGGGCCGCCGGGGGGGGGAAGGCATAATTGTCGACTTAAAAGAAAATACAAAAGAACAATATATTATAAAAAAGGAAATTGTTCTGGAACGCTCAACAAAATAAGTTTAACTGACACAAATAGCAAAAACCTGAGCACAAGCAATAAAAATATAAACTGAAACGCTACCCTTCAACTTGTGTTCCGCTTTCATCTTCATCATCATCGTCCTCCTCATCATCATCACCAGATTCGTCTTCTTCATTTTCTTCATCATCAACGTTCTTAGGCGGCTTTGACACCGGCGGAGCACTTGGCACGTCACCAGTCATTGGCTTCTAGATACAGGGTGAAGAAATATATTAATCATTTTGTCATATGTCCATTTTATAACAAGACAAACATTGAATAGAAATTCATAAAGATTACATCTAAATTGACACAGCTTAGCCTATTTTTGGAAAATTCATAGCCTCCGCCATTCTTCATAAGTAAAATATAGACACAAACTGAGAATGATCAATTTAATTGGAAATAAATTCGTTATAAAGTGTTATAGTACAGTGCTTCATGAAAATGCAAATGATTTTTTGCTAAATACTGCTCGGTTAAATTTTTTCACAATGAAGATAAAGGCTATCAAATCACATACCAATCTGTTTTCAGCCTTTATCGTTGCCTTCTGCAAAAGTAATGAAAACAGAGTAAATTACCTTCTAGACATACAAGAATATCTAAGTAATATTATTGCAACGTCAAGTCATGAAAAAATCAGATGGCAGCTACAAATTAATAAATGACATGTTACACTAAACTTAAATTTTATATTTACAATTTGACAAATTTGTTCAATTACAAGCGCATTGCAAGCACTGGCTTGAAACAAACATGGGCAACACGAGAAATTCGATTCGCTTGTGTAACTATTATTTTCATATATGTTCGTTCAAACCGTTGACACTAGAGCAAATTGTGACAAGTCAGTTTCAAGAATCTGCGTATAATTAAAGACATTGAGTTACAGTACTAATAATAGGCTATAATGCAACATATTGCTGGTTGTTTCCATAGCAGTAGCAACTTATAAAATAAATTTAACATAAAGGCTGCCAAAGATAGACGACGCCGAATAATTAAAAGACAGATAATATTTTCAAACCTGGACGGGTTCCATGATTTCTGGACCATGATTCTCAGGCCCGTCCCCAGAAGCATCCGATTCTCTGCGTAGATTCAACATTCCGACGTCCCCGCGGTTTTGCGCAGCCTGACCGGCGTCCAAGGCATCAGACTGTAGGCCTTGCAGTTGAAAAAAAATGGCTTTTAAAATCAACGCATGGCGTTTTGAATATAGTAGATTCACATGTCGAAATCATAAGTCCCAGGTAGAATCATAAAGCTCAAAATTACAAAACCATGACGTTACAGGCCCTTCAGCAAGGATGTTTAACACACAAGTGTCGCTATAGCTGCTGAACACCTTACTAGATGATTTGTTAATCTTCTGGGCAACAAGAATTGCAGCCGGCTGTAAAACCATTTTCCCACTGTGGCTCTTGTTTACAAGTTCGAACCCCGGACCGCTTGATCTGTAGTCTAGCATGCTAACCGCTACACCGTATGGCTCGCTATGACATATTAACAATTATAGCTATCACTAAATAATGACCTGAAAGGTCAGAGGGGAAGCGAGCGTGTACTGACCTTTACCCTGGGGAATCCTTGGGGTCGGTGTGTACTGGCTGGCGACCTCCTCCGCATCGGGAATATCCAGCGATTCATCGTAGGGCTGATTCTCATGCAACTGACGAGACTGCAAGAGTACACAGAGCGTCAACTGAGTGGCAGCACTGCCAATGCACACAACTTTAATCATTTTGCAGTTTCCAGATAATCGAGTGCGAAAGTTTGAACCTGTCTATGCACTTCACCTTGGGTTGTTTTTTGGGTTCCTTATTTAACTAATGCATTATTGCTCAAGCAACAACAATTAACCTTCGTCTCTGTTTATCACTTTATCTCAAATTTCAATATTGAATTTCTTGCCCATGGATGTAAGTTAAGTCCATGCCCTATAATGTCATTGCACAGCAGGTATAAAAATGAGCTAAAATATAGGCCAACTTTGATTTGCTCACGTGTTTTAGTTCATCATCGGATTCCTCGGCAGCGGACATTGAAATCTGTTCTTCACGAACCCTCGACGATTTATATTTAACAACGCTGCTTCTTCTATTATATCACGTCCAACATGTGACACAACTTCAAAGAAAAAAAATTAGTAGACATATCTGGAAATTTTTAAAAAGGTATGCGTTTAACCGTAACAGAATACATGCTCAGACGAGTGTAACTTTGTAACACTGATTCAACTGCTGCTGGATCAGTATAATACCATGATAGAACAGAAAGTGGACCTCTGACATTAACCTATTATTAGCAAATAAAATAGAAGATCTTGTAATATGATCCATGTTGTATTGGGAACAACATTGTCGCGAATCCACTGATCGGGGGCGTGGTACGCTATACCAGATCTTCACGCTTACTAGCTTACCTATCAAAACAACGCCAGTTCGAGAATTAGGATTAGGAGAGAGAATATACAGAAGGGAAGCTTATAGCCTAACACTGTAAAATATTTCTTCAATAATCAATAATCAACAATAATCTTAGACATGTGGTTTTGATTTGTTTACCTTCCTACCACCTTGGTAACCAATCACAAAGATCTAAAACAAGAGTTTAAACTTGTAAAGAGGCTAATTTCTCTATTACCAAACTTCTCCAGATTATATCCAATCAAATTTAAGATTAGTGTTTAAATGAGAATTTATCGGACAAGACTGTCACGTTGGACTGGACACTGCGAATTATAAATTTTTAACTTTTATTCAGTGAATTCATCTATTACATCTGTATTTCTATACATCTGTTGTTATATTGCAAGATTTAGGACTGAATGTTTGGTTATAATCTCTTACAGTAATACCTGTGGTAATACTACTTTAGCCGCATATTATTTGTATTCATCGTCGTGAGATTTGTCGTTAGACGAACGACAATTTTTTTTTTGCTGATTTCCGGTTCCACGCTGGCCTTTGAATTTAAAGAAACAAGATATTAAAAAAATTCTCAACTCCAGTTTAGTAAATTTCAATTAGGAATGAGACACTGCGAGTATGATGGAAGATTGTCCTAATCTGTCCGGCGACATCGACGTCGAGCAGCCCCCCATGCTCGAGAAGAAGTCTGGCAGTGAAAGTTTTAGTAAGAGGCGAGTCATTTAATATTATAATTCTCACTTCACAGGCGCAAGCCTACAGTTATAGGTAGTTGATCGAACTTGATTTGATTTCAAATTAAGACGCGATTTAGCTTTATAGTCCGAAATTAACCATAAGAGTAATCTTTTGAACGCTCTCATTGGTTAGTTTGGACCACTAATTCGGGACGAAGTTAATTCGCACTCGAATTGATTTCGAGCAATCAGCCGTAAACTACCATACTTGAATGTATGCTATTAGAAGACCTACTAAGTTACAGTTACACCACACTGCTGTAGTTTTTATTCCTATTCAGTGTTCTATCACATGGCAGGGCTTTGGTGTCCAAATTTTAAAACCAATCGATCTTTGGCCCTTTCCTTACTTCATCTGTGAATGTAGTCCTATACATAGTAGCGATATATTTAATGCTTATAGGCCCTGCTGTATTATTAGAAAAAAAATTTATTGCAGACGTTTTCAAAATGCAAATTTAAAAAAAGTAAATAGCTTGAATTAGTTTTATATTCATAGGCCTGAACTATGGATATTAGTCCAGGCACACGCTCCAGTAACACAACACGTTTTAAATATTGATAAACATATTTTTTGCAATGATCATTAAGAGTTGTTTAAACCGCCTGCAGTGCTTTGCTAGGATGATGTCACTGAAACTCTCCAACGTTGCGGTCAGAGAATGGTTTCAGTCGCAGCGAGACTCCGTCCGACCGTGGGGGGAGTTCCTCAATGGGCAGAAGTTCAAGGTCCCGAGGTCCGTCGCGCCCCTCGGTCAGCGCGTTGTGAGAAATGTGGCGCGCTTCCAGAGCAACTACCTCTTTGTCTTCCTCGGCCTTCTCGCGTTCTGCCTGTAAGCGACCTGTTTTTTCTTGTTCTTTTTCGTGACCGCGGTTGGCATAGATAAATTTACGACGTAGGTCTATTGTTGATTTGTTTTCCCTTAATTTTTGTCGAAATATTTGCGTACGTTAAGATGCTTAAAGTGTTATTATTTACGATTGCAACTTTGGCAATGAACAATTGAACATTGGAACAAGTTTTGGGACATCTTTAGGATAAAGCAGCATTTGATATTTACCACTGCTTAATTTAACTACCTGAAAGTAATTGAAAATGACTATTTGAGTAATTTTCAGCTAACTAGTAAAAAAATTTTTTTTTATGTAATGAAAATGGATATTTTCTCAATAAAAACAATCTGACTTCAATTTACTACATACATGTACGGTTATTGAATAACTATTCATAGAATCGTATTCATGGGTGTAACAGTATGTAATATTTTTAATATTTCAGGTTGACATCGCCAGTGCTGCTGATCGCGATGGCAGCGTGTCTCGGCGCTTGCTACATCATCAGCATCAAGAACGCTGAACGCGCTGTCTCTATCATGGGTAATATGCAGGGTTAAGTTTAATGGGCGTAAAAGCCTAAAAGGTTATGCCTAAAAGCATGTGTTTTTAGAAATTCTATACCTAATTTAAAACAGGCAGGTGTAGCATTTCGCGTAAAGATGAATGAACAGACCTACGTGGGTTTTCAAAACCCGGTGACGTAATGGCTGCATAACTAGCTGAAAAAGACCTAAAATTGAACAGTTTGAAATAGAAAAGTTGAAATAAATTAATAAATTAGATACTGTAGAACATTGAATTTTTGTGCTGCATGTTATTTTCGCGGCTTTGGCTCTGAAATTTTTGCTGCACTTAATTTTTGCGTATTTGAGGATCGCCTATATGTAGCTTCTGCAGCTTTAATTTGGCGCATGCAATTTTCACGCATTTCATCGATTTGCAAAATTCGCAAAAATGACATGCGCTCGAAAATTTTATGTTTTACAGTGTATATATGAACTAATTATATTAGGAGTGTTTTACAATCGTTTCGTTATGTTGCCGCACAGGTCATGAGGTGACCCTGCCACAGCAGTACGCCGCTGTAGCCCTCGCTTCCTTCCCACTCTTCTGGATTGCAGGCGCCGGATCGGCCGTCTTCTGGGTCATCGGTCAGTGCGATTTTATTCAATGATTTTGTAATCTCTTTAATCTTTATTATTTGTATTTTTTGTATTTTCTTTATGTCTAAGGTCCGGACCAGAAACTGGTGTACAATGGAGTGGTATTTCTTTCTAAATAGTCACATAGCAAAAACTATGCCATCTGATGGCATAAATTTGATCTCAGATCTAATTGTGGCTCGCTATTATTTTATACATTTAAAATGGATGCTAGTTCTTGAAGCACTTGAGCACTAGAAGCAAAGGCACAGAATTCAAGGTGTTTGTAAATTTTATCTCAGATTCAGCGGTTGTTGGGAATATCTTGATAGTTTATAAAAGCTTAGGCTATATTGGAGGTTTACTGTAACGGTAGTAAATGTAGAAATTTAAGGCTTTAATATATTTAGCTGAATTGAAAGCATTACGTTTAGTAAGATGAAAGAACTAAGAATAAGTTGTAGTATGTTAGCTGACTTAGCTATAAATCTTTATTCCCTCTGAGGACAGATTACAACCATTTTTTTTGCATAGTTTGACTTCGGTAAAATAAAAATTCTGAATGCGACTCAATGTCGTTTCAAATTTTGTTTCAGGTGCGTCGATATTTGTCATTGCTCTGCACTCGGCCCTTTACAGCGCGGATGAAGAGGCTGCTCCCTTTGAACTGCAGATGGAGACAGTGTGAAGCCAAGACTCCATTCTAGTCCGACAGAAATTGTTTGAAAATTATTCAGATTCTCTGGATGATTGGAAATTATTGGACTCTCTCTCAGACGCTTTACGTTTTTGAAAGTCATTGAATGAAGTTCAGAGTACGTTGAAGGATATTTATGTCGTTTGCTTGCTTATTTTATTTTCTCAGTTGTATGAACAAAGTATTGGGTTATGTTGTTGGAAAGTTGTACATTTGGCAATTCATATTAATTTATTGAACTGGTGGTGAAGATTGTAAGCCTGCTTGTGATTAAAAAAGGTCCATTGTTCATTGACTCTACATGTATAATGCAAGCGTGGCCGTCAGCTTTTGTAAATGCATCAATGCTGATGTTGATTCTATTGCTTTTCTTCTGTGCACCTTTGATTATTACTTAATTCTGAAAGATAATTATATTTCCTGGTAAAACATTTTGACTTCTAGTCCACAGTTATCTGGTGTCAGATATTCTGTACGTTTTACGGCATAAAATCATTTGGTATCGATTTTATTATATTCACAAGTTCTAGTGTCTCGTATTAATTTTTATAGCCATGTATTTAACATCTCTAAATAAGCCTTCAGTATTTATGATTTTTGATAGTTTCACACAGTTAATAATCTTCTTGTGCTGCATAATTTTTTTGTTGGGTGCGTGGTGTAAACATTTGGCAAGCTGAAAATAATTGGACCTTCTAACTTTGATGCAATTTACTTAAAATTAATGTGATCTGAGGCGTGTCTGTATTCCGTAATAAGAATGACATTAAAATATTAACACATGGCACATAGCTTTTATGTTTTATAAAACTCCCTCGTGTAAGTTTTCTGTTTTAAATTTGCATTCAATTTCAATTGCAGTAGCTTTATCTATACCCTTGATACAAAACAAGCGTCATTGGAAATATATATTTCGTTCTTGTGCAATTTAAAATAGGCGCTTAGAATTGTAATAGATGTCACGTGTTGAGACATAAAAAAGTCTAAAGACGAAAAAAGTCCGTACAGTCAGTTGGGTGTTACAGATGTTGCGTCCTTTAGCTTAAACCTTCACAATATCGAATTTGTTCTATTCATTTAACCAACACGGCATTTCCGCGCGGTGATAGTTTTGGACACGCACGCTCATGACTCGTTGTGAGTCTAACCAAAGGTCTCCCTTCAAAGTTTAGGCCTAACGATCAAATTTTACTTGTAAAAATTCCGATTGGAAATTAAAATTAAGAAAATACCTCGAAATATTTGTGAATATTTGTAACCCTAAGGCTGAGTTTTTCCATCGAGTGTTAAAATTAAATCCATGGTCATGACGTCATCACACCCAATGAGTGCGCTGAACACTTGATCTATGGTTAATTTAGCGCCATGCTATTGGTTTTTGCAGAACAAATCTTGGCTTAAAATTTTAACACTACATGGAAAATCCGGCCTAACTGTTTTCTTTCTATTCCAACCTTCATTACAAGCCATTCGCGACACCGTTCACCTTAAACTCTCCATCCAGCTCGTGCAACCGCAGTACCCTAGTGAACCTCCACGCTACGCCCGCGAGTAGCCCCGTGGCCAGCGCCGCTAGCAGCACTATCGCAGCGCACAGCACGCCGCTAATCACTCGGTCCCAGTCCGGCTCGCAAGCGTTATGATGCGTCGCGGCGGCTCTGTAGCCGGGAGCGCAGGTGCATCGATGCGCTGTGACGTCACAGATTATGTTGCTGCTGCTGCTGCTGCCTTTGCTGCTGCTGCTGTTTGTGATAATGATGCAGTCGTCGTTTGAGAAACATGCGTCGCCTAAAAGCCGCGGTAGACAGGCGCTATCGCTCTTGCTCGTCTGATAAATGCCAAAAAGCAACGCAGGATATACTGCAAAGCATGAAATTTTCGCGTGCATGTGTTTTTTAACGCGTTTGTTGAATTTCACGTATCGATTCAATTAGCAAAAATTACATACGCGACACTCGCTCAAACACTCGCATTTTTGCTGACTGCCAGTGCCTATAATATATAGCGTCTGTGGCTATATTTTAGCGCACGTAAGTTTTGCGAGTTTTGCTGATTAGCAAAATTTACCAAAAAAATTAAACGCAGGCGAAAATTTCGTGTTTTACAGTATATTGATATATGCTATATAGGACGTCATAAATCCATAAATTTTCGCTAGTCAATCGACAGTGACGTCAGTACTCACCGTGCTATTGCCATTGGTCACGTGATGACGCAGCGCATCCTGATTGGTCGCTTGATATCCCCCGGCGCACTGGCAGGTTGCGTTGAGACAGAGCGCGTGAGAGATAGCAGCACAGTCGCCATTCGTTGAGCAAGAGGCGCCCTGAGAGCCTGCGTTAATTTTTGTCGCACAAAACTTAACCTGAGCTTGCGCGTAAATGATTGAAAAGCCCATGTTTGTATCCAACACTTTAAGCCAGTTATGATTCTTATTTTTACAAAAATTAATAAAAAGTTTACGCTGATGACAATATTCACATCTGTTAGTGTTTCTGCATCTAAATTTGATCTGGAGTTATTTTGAAAGTATCTTTAACTATCAGTTTTAAAAAAAATTATCAATGAACTATAACACACCCTTTAGTGCATTTTTGCCGCAAATATACATCAAATATCACTGTATTGTGAGACTGATTTCGTTGGATTCTATTTTTAAATCATACAATCAATAATGGGTCAATTTATTTTTGATTGTTTGCCTAATTTAAACGTACAACGTTTGAACAAAGTCCAGGTCCTATAAATTAGTTAAAATACACATAACGGTTAGGCTTAGATAAATACAATGCAAATAATTATAACAAAATCGGATAAAATCATAACGTTGTTCAAACCTTTAACAGACGAGCTAGGCTGTTCTGTCATTGTAATCGACGTGCTCGAGACGGCTATGTTCGTCGCCAACGAATTCGATTTCAAAGCTTCACTCAAACGTGTTGCACTCGAAAGCATCGAAGCTGAGATCCGCGGTGTGTTAGGGAACATAGTAGAGCTGGATACGCTGGTTGTGACGGCCGTACCGGACATTTCCGCACCTACGAATCAAGTAAATGATGTTCTCTTACATCTCCGTTTGCATGATATATTTTTGTGCGTTACAAGTGCAGTATAAATACATACATACCTACTTGACTACCCCCTGCAGGCCGGGGGAACAAAGAATTGGCTCGAAGCCCAGAGCTCCACGTGTGAGTCGTAAAAGGTGACTAAAGAAGGGAGAGCGGTTCTGTGCCGGTAACACCGGCTCTCTTGCATAAAACCGGACAGTATAATCTTTGTGCTACGTTAAACGACAAAAAACAAAACACATACTGAAAAAACTTCACTTCAAAGTAGGATTCAAGGACTGAAAAGAGTTGAACTGAGGAATGGACTAAACAACAGTAGGCTAGAGGATTTAATATTGGCAAACTAAAAGGCTTTGAAATCAATAGTAAAGATTTTGAAGGGGTTTAAGTTAACAAGACCCTTTTGTGAAGTACTTGAGATAGTTGAACTCAAAGTACCGGATTGAGTTTCGCTTGTTTGGAGGGTACTGGATTCCCTTGAACTCGAATAAGTTAAGGTGGAAGATGAAGAAAATGGTATAGGACTTGCGAGAGCATTAATTGAACATAAGGCTACTATGGCTATTCAACGGTTACGATGGCACAAATTTTGAGTATGTCCGTCATCAAAATATCCTTGAAGTTCCAACGACCACCGCAATTCTATTTACTCAAAACTGCTCAGACGTCTTTAGCCTTCACACCGCGAGATGATAATTGTGACATATAATCCTAGTTAGTGATTGAACGGCTATGCGAGAATGGGAAATGCCGACGAACCGAAACCGTGCACTACTGACGAGTGATTGACAGAGCTGTTAACCGATACGTGGTCGATCGTAACAACGTCTCCTTGCAGTGCCCAGACGTACAGACGTCAGCAACAGGTGCAGGATTTTACAACCGTTTGATTACACCAGCTGTCATCGATATATTCCACAACGTTAGAGAAGTTATACAAATGGTTAGCTCGTTTTCAGACATTCCAGTATACTCGGTTTTTAACCGGAAAAAATTATGAGGTTCAGAAAAACGCTAGGAAAAGTTGCAAAAAAACGAAAAATTCGGATGGCCATAATTTGATACCATTCCGGGGTCTATGATTGTTATTGACTAAGTAGATGTACATGTAGCCCTATAGCTGTGTAGGCCTATAATTTTACTGCAGAAAGGTCGATTACGTTATACGCGTACACATACTAAGATTTGATCTTTGACACTACGCTGTCCCTGTAACTCAATGCAATAGATGTAAGTTGCGGTTTCAGCGACCTTTAAACATTCGACGATCCTTGAAATCCCTTCGAACAATAAATAGAGCCTTCTAAATAAAAGACACGTAAGAGTTACACCACACAGAAAGCTCTGCAATTAACAGTAAACCTATTGCCTCTAGGCTCACTGGTATCATTTCTTGCATAATTTCAAGTTTCTAAATAGTTTTACAACATCTTTTTTTACAGCTAAAGCCTGAATGATCGAACACAATGTCACGTTTGATGTCTATGGTCTCCGCTAGGCTACAAGTATGCCATGGGGGGTTCTGGGGTTTAAGGACTGTGTGTATTAAAGTAGACTTTGTAAACAGTCCGGTTCTGCGCGAATGGCCACGCAGGTCTACAGACCGCTTCCCCTCTTTAGTCGCTTTTAATGATTCGCTCTGGGGGCTCTGGGCTGCAAGCCAAATCTATGTTCCCCGGCTTGCAGGGGGGATGGGGCCTACATGCCATATGATATTGTACATGTAGCTTACAATCGAGCCTGGATCTAGATATAGATTTAATTCTAATCGTAGCCTATCGGCCTAGCCAATAGGCTTACTACTACAATGAAGCTTACTACTACAATGAGGCTTACTACTACAATGAGGCTTACTACTACAATGAGGCTTACTACTACAATGAGGCTTACTACTACAATTACGCTTACTATTACAATGAGGCGTACTATTACAATGAGGCGTACTATTACAATGAGGCGTACTATGACAATGCATCATCTGCGGAAATCACAGACAGCATGTGTCCGAGGAATTGTGTTAATGCTCAATGTTCATTTATCGTTTAGTAAAACAGTGTCGATTTGTTTACATTGTACAATCTTGCAGCAGCAAAGATCAAGCTTGGTTGATTTTAAACGCCCGTCAGCTGCATGACTGTATTCAGGAGAGGAAAGAAAATAAATGGAATCTGAGGTCAAGGAGCTGATTCCCTTCGGCGCATTAACTGCATTGCCATTTGGCTCTAAGGGTAAAGCGTAAGGCAACCCTTGAAACAATAAAGAGCGCTGGTAGTTGGAGTCTGTTCTATAATATAACGTTATGTAACACTCTTATCTCTAGCGAATCATAACTATTAATCAATTGGTCACAGGCGTTTTTCGATTGTTAAAGATTTCTTCATTTCGATTAACGGCCATTTGATGGCGGAAAAACAGCTGAATCCGATTCTGGTACTTCGTCCCGCCGCATTGCAATAGTTAGGGCTGGTTACTCCAACACGGATTTAATGGTGGTTCAGGATTTAACCCACCGATTTGCATAGGCTAAATCCTGAACCACCATTAAATCCGTATTGGAGAACCAGCCCTTAATGCGTTCTGCATGCAATGGCAATAAACCTTAATTGTCCCCTTCAACCAAAAATGAGCCAAACAGCACATTCATCCTTGCAATTAGTTTACAGACAGGCTGAGCTGAAAACCAAAAATGTACAACACTTATCCTTATGCCTGTTGAACATTTAGTTTTTGCGCAAAGGCTTTTTCTATTTTCTTTTTCCATGGGCTACAATAAAAGTGACTTTTATGCGATGTATTTCATATTTTTTTAAAGCGCTAGCATAATTTGGAGCGTAAATCTATTTCATTTGGCCATTTGGCGTTAAATCTACGCAATATTTACACATACTTTAGCTCGGAGATGGATTGTTTTCAAAAAAATTATTAATTAATTGTTATTGGGTCGTGAACAGCACGCACATAAATCGAAAAATGGCCCTCCGGCCTCCCCTCCAGCCCCCTCTCTCCTTGTATCCCAAGAGGTCAGTCGTTTTCCTTACTTGCTATGCACTGCGTTCCCAGCGCGTTGCTGTGGTATCCGTCGACACAGACACACACGCCCTCGCGGCTGCACTTTGAGTGCGAGACGTATTCGTCGCAGAAGCAGCACTCTACGGCCGTCGTACAGTCCGTCCCTATCAGCTTCGCTACAATCATCAGCAATTATTATTTCAGATATAGCAATAATTTTGCATCATGGCGATTGATACCTAATGGAAGGGTGATAGTGCAAGGACTTCGATAGGCCTAGTCAAAACACACCGTACACAGCATAAATACAAAGTGTCACAAAAAAGTTAATACCTCAGACAAAACAGTTAATGCACCATGCCAGACAGACTCGTCGAGGCTCACTGCGTGTCGAGGAGGAGGCTGGAGTGAATGTTTTGCTATAAGCAAAGTCACAAAGTTGCAAAGTCGCAGTCGCGAAGTCGCAGTCGCAAAGTCGCAAAGTGCATTTTAACTAAAATATCCGACTAGGGGTTAACAACTAACAACTACGTCTGCTAGTAAAAACTTAGATGGGCTATTTATTTTTAAGCTAAGGATGCTACAAGAAATCAAATATTATTAACGATTGTAGGTTTTGCTTAACACCGTAACACTCAGGATAGTTAGTTAATTTAGTATAGCTTAAAGCTACAAGCGTGCTTAGCTTATGCTCAATAAACCAACGAGGCCTATAGTCTCTACATTAAAGCATGATCTAAATTGTGAATTTCTTCAAATATCAGCCTAAGCGCAAATTGTGCGCGGCGCACTCAAACAATGCGTTGATAACATTACATTATTCATAAATAATGGTGATTTTCGTGTGAAGGAATTATAATGCATCATATTAAACGAACTGTCAATCAGATTTTGAATTATTTTGATGATGATTAGACCAAACAAAACGCTAAGGTCACGTTCAACATTCTACAAGCCTGGTTCCGATGTCAAGAATATTTAGTGGAAACCCGACAGGGAAAAGTTGCAATGTTATGATGTAGTTAATTAGTATTGACGCTTTGCGACATAAAGAATCACATCCAGATGCTGAGACAGCGATTAGCAGTCTAGACTCAGCTTAGCAGGGTAGACAAAACTCAACCAGCGATTGCATAACGTTGCGTTACAAAAGAGCGTGTGGATGATGCCACACACCTAACATTAACACCTAACGCTAAAGAGAATGTTTTCACATATCTTTAATATATTGCCAAGGCGCAGCAAGATATTTTTTGAGGAGGAATCAAAATCCATCAAAAACTGTACGGGAGTGTAGGCCTGATATTCTACAATTTATACGCAAAATTTAAAATTGCTGCCGGTGTCATTTTGATTTCAAGGTCCATTGATCAAAGCTATGCAAAGATACAAAACGGCGCACGCGTCAAAAACAACGGCATTCTGAATCCAAAGGCCGTTCTTTCCCAGACGCCTGTGCTGTATCTTAGTCGGTGTCAGATGCCGTTCTCAGACGGTCGTTCGCCGTCAAACAATTCTTTTTCCACATCGATTAATTACTGCCGTGAGAAATTAACTCTTTTGACCCCTGTACCATTTTCCTTTAAACAAACCTGAGAAACTGACACGCTGCATGCATGATGGATAACTGAAAAGCATGAAGCCCGTGAAGACTAGGATGATATGGACTAATATGTGTCTAAAATAATCATTGACAGCTTTTTTCAGCGAAGCGCTGAAGCGTCCTGGTTTGGGCTGACTCAAGATGTCTGGGATAAGATTGAAATGACGATAACGTCAGAGCGATTGAGAGTCGCATAATATCAGCAGGGGGTCAATGATAGTATTTCGGAGCAAAGAAATAAAGTTCTGACAACTGTATGCGCCTACAGTCAGTGTTTTTCGCAGAATTTTTTTCCGGGGAGTGTAAAATTGTTCAGGGGGGGGGGGGTGAAATTCCAGCTAGCTACTTTCTTTTAACCTCAGTACAGAGGTCACAACCGGACAGAACTCACGACCGGGGGGTGGGGGGGGGGGGGGGTGCTAGCAGAATTTTTTT
>JAQIWG010001702.1:0-23179 GCA_034695025.1 Chamaedrilus cognettii | reverse complement strand
GCACTGCCATTGACTAGTGTCCCCAGCAAAACTCAATAGGCAAAATAGCCCAGACAGACTAAAGTTGGTACTGGCTCGCACCACTAAATAAGGGGGCAAAAAGACGCTCCCGGGCAGTGCACGACACAATAATTAGGCCGCGCTCGTTCAAAATTATATTATAGGAATCCGCACTGTAAAAATCTTATCAATCGAACAAGAAGGCATGTAATTTTTCTGTCTAATATAAGTTTTCTTACAATAGTTTTGTAATTCTTGTTCCAATATTGTTCTTCTGGAAAGGGCAAATGCCTCCTTCTGTAACCCCCCCCCCCCCCCGCTCCACTTGCCTCGTATCCTCTTCCGGCGCAGCTGAAATTGAGTTACAACTAAAGATCTCCAAAAATTCTAAGAATATAGGCTATTATAATGCATAACTGCATAAATTTATCCCTATGAAAATTGAAAAGTCTGACAACGTGTCAAGAATACGCCTAAGCGTGGACCTCAAAAAATCGCACACAAACTTTTGAGAATCATCCCTTCCAACCCAACCTCTCTCTTAAAAATATTAATTTTCACAATCTGTGTGACTGTAATTATAACCCATAGCAATTATTTTCTGGCTAGCCAGTGATAAGGGACTGCGCATTCATATCATTCACCACCTAGAACTAGTATCAAATCTAAATCATTTAACCAGCTTATATTTGAAGCCAATGAAATTCACCTTGTACTTGACATTGAGTTGAGAAACACCGATCAAGGCTAAATGCTTGCTGTGCCTACATTATATGCACCACTTGATTCACATACAGCCTAAGCTTTCCCACGAGACTGTGGTACAGACCTCTCTGTAGTCAACAACGCGTGTATGCTATTCTAGACCTGTAAGCGCGTGATGAACGGTAGCTCAGCTAAGCACGAGTGGCGCGATAATAAAACGTGATTACAAACGGTACACTCTGGTGTTTTTCTATCCGACTCAAATACTCATAGAAGATGTATAGTAGGCTGTAGTAAGCCAAATGACAGGCGACACCGGCTGCACCACTAACCCGTCGTCTATCATTGGTACTATTCACAACGTCTGACGCAATAGGCGACGTAATTTCCATTAATAAAGCCCACATCACCGAGCCTAGCTCTGTAGCCTAGCTCATTCATGGATAAGCCCAACGCGCCCATGTATTACTAATCTCACTCATTAGGGTAAGGAGCGTAAATTGTCGCCTGCTAGTCTCCCGCTTATCGGCAGTTCAGACTATACTCACCGCGTTGGGTTGCAACCCTGTATCCTGCGAGCGTATAGACCGGGGCTCGATTATGTGTAATTCGGCCAGCTCGGACGCCAGTGGAATCTTACCGGCGCGGAGGAAAATTAAATTAATGATAGCAGCTGCTGCTGCGGGCGACTGTTTAACACTGCTGGGGCCATCCGAGTTCCCACTCTGCGAATCTCTGCTGCAGGCGCTGTATCGATGGGGAGAAAACGGGGTGTTTGCTCCGCATCAAATGTGGATTAGCTTACGTCCAACCCTCTGCAAGCCGGGGAACAAAGAATTCGCACACAGCGCAGCGCTCCCAGGACGTGTCGTAAAAAAGAAGGGGGAGCGAGTTCTGTGCCTGGCCCTCCACACAGAACCGGACTGTAATAGTCTTCGTTATCGTTATCGCGCTTAAACGGATACACAAACCACCATGTACGAAAATTGCCTACGCCCTGCAAATTATCGGAAAATCAGCGTAATTTTAAAGGCTCGCTTCATATTAACTTAATTCGAATCGTAATTTTATTACGATCACAAAGTTTTATGAGAACGAATGCATGGCAAAAGACAGAAAAGTGCGTTAGAGTGTCCTCCCCCCAACATTTAATTGCTGTCTCCGACGACGGAATTTTTGTCCCTCAACCAAACGAAAGTATAGATACGCCTAGCGGAGGTAAGCTATACATACGTGTTTGCTGATAGGCTACTGCAGCACACTAGCATCTGCAGCAGCTGCGCGAGCGAATGGCTCGCTGTCATGCTATGACAGCTGCAGACCGCAGAGCTGCTGCGACAACTGCGCTACAATATTATATGAAACTACGAACGAAGACTGACAGTTGCTGTGAGCGACAGGATGTTAGCACTGGATGACAGGATGAGCGCCCTATAGCAAAACGACGAGCAACAACATGACTGTCAGCGATCAATGTGACAATGAAGACGGTTTACAAATCATGATGTAGACTAAGCTCATTCACGACACTAATTTAAGTCGATCCTCTCGGGGTAATTAGTCTAATTGCTTGTCAGTTGTGAGCCACAACTGACAAGCAGTGAGGCTAATTAATTACCGCGAGAGGTTTCAAATCAGATCGGCTAAGTCCCTCTTCTCCTTTAAATCCAGACTTAAAATTCATTTCTTCAAAACCGCTTTCTGCATGTAGTTTGCTGCACCTCTCCCGCACCTACGATTCAAGCAAATGACGTTTTTTCCATCTCCGTTTGCACGACATTTTTTTGGTGCGCTACAAGTGCGGTGTACATGCGGATGCTCCCTGCAGGTCCAGTGCCACAGCTTGTGACACTGGACCGTGAGCATTTCAAAATGAAAGTGACGCAGCCGTGAACTTTCATCAGCCACGCGTGGACGCATGCATCTGTTCTGATCAAAGTAATCGATCCTATTGTAGCAAATGTATGAGAGTTGGCCTATGGCCGCCTATGGAAATAACGATCTTGTATGTACGTATGTATATTGCACTTTTAACGCACCAAGAATATGTCATGCAAACGGAGATGGAAAAACATAATTTGCTTGAATCGTAGGTGCGGGAGAAGTGCAACAGACTACATACAGAAAGCGGACTTGAAAAAATGAGTTTTAAGCCTGGATTTAAAGGAGAAAAGGGACGGAAGGGACGAAAAGGGAATATCTTGAATATTCTACAAAAATCCATTAATGCCAAAGTGATTTTATATGCAAGTCATATGATCACCGCTGGGCTAGGCCGATTTGTAACAGTACTCTTACCGTAGTAGTCGTGTGAATCGCTGCCTACTACAGTAAGTCCGACGGCTGAATTTATTGATAGAAATTGAAAGGAATTTCTAAAATATAACGAAACAGTTAAAAAAATAATTATATTGCAACTGATGCCATATTTTGGACCCACATGTACTGCCGACTATAGTCTAATTAATTACGATGCACTCCGAATTTTTTTCTCTGCGTTTGTATTTTGCATTAGCGCAATGAGACCAGCTGCAGCAGCTGCAGCTACAGCTGCAGCTGCTGCTTGGCGACGAGACGACACAGCTATGGTGCCAGAAGAGCGGTGCCGCTTGAAGCCAGATGTCCGACGTCATTGCTGTCGAAATAGCAATCTCTTGCATGCTTGGCGTGCTTAGCCGTCTTGCATGAGCAAAAATACGGTAGGGTGTGGCTGTTACGTTGAGGGTATCACAATCAGATAGGCATGCTTTACGAGCGAGGGCACAGAGTGTGTGGGAAAATGATGCACTCCATGGAAAGGACTTAATAAGGGTTTATTTTATTTAGCGACCCAATCCTTTTGTCGCAATAATTATCTTTCTTATCGCTTCAACAGCATAGGCCTATATCACCTTCGTCGCTCTCGACTCATAGGACTAACTTCGCATGAGCAGTATAGCAGAGAAAAAAAGAATAATTAAAGCAACATGAACCGGGTTGGCGGTAGATGAAATTATTTGTAAACAAAAAAAATGGCGGTCGAAAATGGCAGAAAGAGAAAACATGCGGACACAGAATTCGAATCCAAATCGAGTTCGGCCGGATCGTCCCTCGCTGCTGCTGATGACGTAGATCACGAGGCCGATAGCACGCCCCTTGACACGACATCCTCCCTGGAAGGAGAGTCCAGGGCCGCAGAGGGACCGTTAGAGGACCAGGAGGCTGACGATGTCGAAACGGAAGATTCGCTCGAGGGATTGATCCCCCGAGAAGCGGGGAGTACGACTCCGGGGATTATTTACCTCAGTCGCGTGCCGGAGCTGATGAGCGTTAAGCAGATCCGTCAGATCTTCAGCGAGTTTGGAGAGATCGATCGCATCTTCCTGCAGCCCGACGGTTTGTCTCTTGTTGGCACGTATTGTATAAGGTAGAGTGCTACGGTAACTCGTGAATTATTTATGGGGGAACGGGGTTCACTTAACTGAATAAGGTCGAACGATTCGTTCAAACGAAATATCAAATGAATTTGGTTTAAAATGATTACTGACGTAAATCGTTAGTGCTCTTTTGCGAATATTCTATTGTGTATAGGAAAATCAGATTGTCATCCACGACACTGAATAATGATAGAGACGCGCGAAACCTTAAACTTAGCTCCTCGATGCGCACAACTACACTCGAACACTGCTAGCCTGTTCCGGAGATAGGGAAGTTATTATTGGTGAATGTCGTAGAGGCTGACTGGAAAATCATAATGTGTATGGCGCTCTGATTGGTCGCGCAGACAAGAAGCAGAAACAAGTGCGACCCTCAAAGAAGAATCGACTGTTCACCGAAGGCTGGATTGAGTTCGCCGACAAGCGCATCGCCAAGCGCGTGGCGCGCGCCCTCAACAACGAGCGCATCGGGGGTCGTCGGCGCAGTCGGTGGTTCGATGAGCTGTGGAACATCAAGTACCTCGCACGCTTCCAGTGGACGCACCTCAACGAGCGACTGGCGTACGAGCGCGCCACGCACCGCCTGCGACTGCGCACCGAAGTCTCGCAGGTCCGACGCGTGCGGGAGATTCTGCTATTTAGTCGAGACTCATTCCGAGAGCTCATCTTCTTCTTCATTGTTCTGCTGCATGGCAGGTCTTTAGTGTCTAAACCTTCCACCCAAGGCCTAGCCGACCTTCAGCCCTTCTCTTCATCTCTGCATACGATTCCTTCTCAAGCAGATCATGCGGATATGTCATCTTCAGGGTCCTCTCTTGCTCTTCATTCTTCTCTCCATCACAATTCTCTTCATCCAACATAGGATTGGATGAAACATATCTTTCTACGAATTTCTATCCCTTCAATCGTCCTTGCTTTCCTCACTTGCTTCACTTCCACTCTTTTCTTCACTCTCACCATCTCCTTCACTCCCACTCCCATTTTAAGAACAGCTCTGCACAATTTTGTTTGTGCACAGGAAGGATTGGTTTGCGGTCAAGATGTAGTATTTGCTTTTCTTTCATATTCTTTAAAAATATTGTAGATATTTTATTTTTGCATGTTGGTACTCGAGATGCTTGTTTTAGAAAATTGTCACCGTTTTAATTTGCATGCAGATTCAGCGTGCTGCAAATTTTCAAATCTTTCATTGTCCAAATCATTACGTATCGGTTTTGATAAATTTCCGTAGTGTGGGGAAATAAATGCGGATATGCTTTCATGAATTCTCTGTTGATACCTCTGCCAATAATTCCGTACTCTATAATTTTTTTTAAATTTAGGCCTACTCCTAATAGCAGCATAAAATGTGAAATGTTTTTGACTATTATTACAATTTTCTGGATGTTATGAAACGTAGCAGATGATGAAATATGAAATGTTTTTTCTTTCCGTACGCAGGTCAAGCGAGAGATGAACCACTTTGTGCAAGGCGTCGAGAAGCGCAACATTCTCGAGCGCATCAAGTGCAAACGAATCGCTCTCGAACCGACCAACGCAGCGACATTGTCGACGGGGGAAACAAGCGCCAGTGGCGGGGGAGGAAAAGTGGCGCACGCGTTTAAACAGCGGCAGACTGAGGATGCAGTGTTGGCGGCCAAACGACAAATGGAGAAGCGGCCGGGGGCCAAAGTGGACAAGGCTTCGGCGGCGCTTGATAGGAACTTTTTGAAGGGATTGTTTTCTGGTGGTCGCACGAATGACTAGGATTGTTTGTTGGGAGGTGTATTTACGTCATAGAATCGGGGCCGCCTTATCCATTACGCACAGTAGGCACTGTGGCTAGGGCCTACAAACTTTTCAAGGGCCTACGAAAGCCACAAAATAAAGTATTGAAAACATAAATGGAGTACTTCACCTGAACAATATGGCAGAAATTGCGGATACAAATTCAATAACATTTGTATCTAACCGTGTAAGATGAGCACTTGAGCTGTATTACAGTATGTTAACTTTTCGGCTCTTTGCATTAGCAGTCACATATGACGTCCTCAAATGTCATTTCCCGCATCAAGTCCTTTTCAATTGAAAGTAGTGCCAGGGAGGATTGTCTTGTTTGTCCCATCGTTGACCGAAGATAAGTTTTCATCAGTTTCAGTTTGAAAAACGAACGTTCACCTTCAGAATTTGTTCCAAAAATTGAAAGGTAGATTCGGTAAGCAATATTTACATTTGGAAAACGTGTCGCCAACCTATTCTGAGAATAGGTTGGTACAAACCCTGCATTTTTTTCAATGCCTTTTCTTTCTCGTTCTTTTTCTTTCGTTTTTCAAATCCACTCTCGTGTTTCCTCTAGTATCCATCAGACACGATGATTTAAAAGTAATTACTTTGTTTTTGAAAATCTTTTAAGAAAATTTAAGCGGACGATTAACGAATGCGCATGACGCAACACCGGAAATACCGCGTCAATGCGTTGAATAATTAACGTTGCGTAAAGTTAAATTGAGATTTGAAATCGAAAACGGGTGCGGATGCTAAATCGTTATTAAATACGAAGTCGGGAAATAATGCGAAAGTGTTTAGCTTTAATGCGCAGTTGGTTACTTAGTTGGCAGTTTAAGTTGAGGAGGGCCTACGAATGTGAGGGTGCCTAGGGCCTACGAAGACCTCAACAAAACGGCCCCGGATAGAATTGATGCAATCAGGGTTAAGATCAGCAGGCGTAGTGCGCCACGAACTGTGACTAGATGCGTGTTGTGGACCTACGCTTAATTTGAATCAGGTAGGCGTAGCATTTCGCGTGAAAATCTACATTGGTCATGTAGTTCTATGGAGTTTTAAAGGCTGAATAGTTGGACTACGCCTGTTTTAAAGACGCAGGAGTAGTGTAGTTTTATCAAGGCTAAGCCTAAACTTAACCGTGGGTGCCTTGATAAAATGTGTGAATTTAATCATACACATAAGATCTTAATAATGACCTAAATGACCCATTTAAATTGTATCGCATACAAAAATTAAAGGCGTAAGCTACTTTAAAAAATTATATTTTTGGTCTAGACACATTTCGGTAATAACAGCCACAAGAAGAAATTAAAGCGAATGGAAGAAATCCTCTTTGTAACTGAAATTAAATTTAAAAATAAAATTCACAGAGAAAAGAGAACACAGTGAACCAATCGTAAAATACTGATTTAACAGCGCGAGAATATGCACTTATTGCAGAACAATAACAAATTTATTATCAATAAATGTTTTTTCCGGCACACATAAACGGGGTCGGTAGCACACAAAACAAAGCGAAACGCAACTGGAAGAAACAAAACGACAAAGACATACTAACCAGAAAACTATAAATGTTTTATCATATGTTTGCAAAATTGAAGAACAACATAACGTGTTCACAATTTAAATGGTAACGCCATACTTTGCTTCGTAGTCCGAACTCAAAGTAGGCCTAACTGAAGCATAATCCATGCATTTAAATTTCGCAGTAAGCTGATTATGAATCACAGTAACTGAAAAGAAAAATATCATTAATAATACTAACATAAAACGGTTCCTATTGTAGTTAACCAATTATATCCCTACCCACCATTACGAGTTAACCTCGAGTTGGTCAATCGATAAGTTGAGAGTGACTGTTGTCAATCTTCTATGCCTGGCGTGACGTCACTAAATCCGCCGATTGAGCCAGCTCGAGGTTAACTCGCAATGGTGAATACCAATATAATTCGGGCAGTGCAGCATATAGGGTGGAAGAAAAAGTTTCACACTAGAAATCAAAGAATTGCACTTACACGGTGGTCTCCAAACAAAAGCGTTACCTCATACCACATCGCTTCAACATATAACTTGTACAAATGTTATTCATTGGCATAACACTTCAATTCTATATTTCAACATTTCATGCTCTATATTTCAACTATGCTCTATATTTAGACATTTCATGCTCTATTTATGCATTCAGACAAACCAAACGCATTTGAAACAGTGTCAAAAGTGCGAGAAACAGTTTTTTTGAAACCACCGTGTATATTACAAAATACAGAAGTGGTCCAGATTAACCATTCTACAAGGGACGCTAGAAACAGTGACGATAATTACTCCACGCAAATTAATTTTTATATAAAAAATGCTTGCTAAATGACCTGGTTACTCTGTCGGCAGAGAATTTCACAAATTCAAAATTTCTAAATTAATTTAGACACTTACAAGAATACACCAAATAACGCACAGCTTAAAAACAAGAAACTGATCAAACGACTCAAAACGACAATGTTTTGTTTATCTTGGGAGTTGCATTGACATCCTATTTTTTTCAAACTGACAAATCCTGGGGTGCGAGAATATACCGCGGGGCTAAGATCGGCCTCTTTCTGGATTAAAAGTCACAGCTAATTGGCTGCATATCTAGGCCAGGTCAAAGGTCACAGTCCGAATAGGCCGCGAGTTTGGGTCAAGTCAGACTTGCTGATGTCAGTTTTCTCCAGCAACTGAAAGGCTTCCTTGGCCGCTGAAACGCAACAAAGGATGCCGGCATAGGTATAACGGTTGAATGAAAATTCTGATACAAAGCATCTGAATGCAAGAAGAATGTACAAGAAGAAGGTACAAGAAGAATTTGCAACAGAATACATCGCAATATACACAACTAACAAATACAAAATACTGAAGTGATATCACACGATCTTAAATGGCCATGAATTTAAATTACATTCCACATGAAATATTTATATACATATAGACATTATTTTGTGACTTATAAATAAAAATATCAGATTTCTGCGTTTAACATGAAATAAAATGCACATTTCAAAAATATATACCGGCATAGAATATAAATTCTATTGGTGTATATAGACTGGTATCGTGCTGCAGGACTCGATTACCTTTCTTGTCGGTGTCAGACAGAAACATGCTGACGATGTTGAAGCGCGCAAGTGTCGGCAGATGTTTGAGATACTCATAGCCGAGTCGTGCGTCTCCTGAAACAGCAGCGCAGTTAAAACATTAAATTGATACATTCCTTGCAACGCTAGTAGTGTCGCTCTCACAACGGGTCAAAAGCGTAGATGTGGACTGAGATCTTTCGCGAAAGTCTTGCAAAAAAACGATACTATCTGTAAATTTGACTGTTGTCACGTTATAATCCCATATACAACACAGTGCAATTATGTGATATATAATTTACTGATGACGTCAGAGGATCTCGATATTTTTCGAGCTGCTCTGCGCGCTTAGGCCACGCCAAAGAATTTGCACAACTATAAACCTAGAAAGAAAATCATCCGCACAAAATGGCGCACAAAAAGGTGATTGTCAGAGGACGACAAATGGCGAAATAAGGCGCGCACAGTGCAAGACCGAGCTTTATTCCACATCACATACTCCAGACAATTTGCACCAAACGATTGCACAAATTAGCGAGAACCAACCTGATTCCAAAAACCAATAGAAACTCATCTAGCAGTCCATGCCGCCAATATGCTCCAAAATAAGGTAAAAAACGTAGTTTTTGACTAGATATTTTAGGGCCACGGCGTAGAACAAATTATTAGAAGTAATAAATGAACCAAAAACGTCCTGATTCATAAATGCATACCCTTGCTGATGATGTGAGCGGCAGATCTGATGAGATTAACGAGCAGATCCCCGTCCAGCTTGTTACTGACAACTGAAACATAACATTCTTTGTTAGCCATCAATCATTACTATCAATCATACTCATTTATTGTTGATAATTACTAATTATTACATATTCAATGACGTTCCAGCAATTATAAACCCTTCAATATTGGGAGCATGATATAGTTATGATATCAATGATTATAATTTTAATTAATATTTCCATCATTCTATATGGAGTGAGTAACAAGCTAAAAGAAATTCCCAATCCAATATAGCCTAGCAGCGCCAGAACAATATAATGAATGAAGAATAAAAAGGAATGAACGGAACCTTAAGAGTATTGGGTGTAGCCGGTGTAGCATGCCAAAAATGATAATTAAATGCAAACTACACGCCTAATATGAAACTGGCCATATGTAACGCGCTGAATATGTAGCAATACGCATCAAAATCGACAAAGTAGGTGGCGTAGGCCTACACGGTTTAAGGACTGAGCAGTTCCGTTTCAGAAGACGCAAGCGCAACGATACGCAAGCTTTATCATGGCTAAACTATAACCTCATCATGCTAGCCAGAGGGTCGCGTTCAGTGGGCTCACCACTCTTCAGATCCTGAGGCTTGACCCTGACGAGCAGCTCAGCGTACGGTACCGCATCGTCCACGGCCTTCACCGCAGCCCACGACTGCAGGAACTCGTAGGGAGTTATGGGCGCGCTGCCCTGAGGGGCCACCCCGCCCCCTGAAGGGGCGGCGGCGCCCGACAACGAACCAGCGTTGGCGGTTACTCCCGACGAGGATTTTACGGTGGCAGTCGCGGCGGGACCTAGGCAGCGATATATTTTTGAAAAAGTTATTATGCAATAATAAAAAATAAAAAAAGTACAAAGCCTGATGGAAGAATTGAATTCGTAGCTTAGATAACAACTATTTTTAAAATCAATCTACAATAATAATAAAAAATAGTACTTAGACAATGATTAGACAATGATCTATTATAAAGAAAAAAAAGAAATTAATTGAACACAATCATTGACGTCGTAGTAGAACTTAGAAAGCAACAATTTACAAATAAGTTAAAAATCAATTATAGCGCGAGCAATGATTGACAAGGCAAAGTTGGCCATAGTAAACCCTCAAAAGCATCTCATAAATTATATTTAATTTTAATTTAAACCGAATAGAGACAATCACTATTTTAGAATTTTGCTTATTGTGTACTTTTTGAATCTTTTCTTGGATTCAGATTACAACTTTGATGCAACCTAAAATTGATAAAACAGAAGAATATCACGAGGAATATCGCAGCACCTCGTTTCCCGTGTGCTGTTTCCGCAGCCGCGCTTTCCCTCAATCGACGTTGCTCCGCCTTCGACATCCGATGCTTCTTGCCGCTTCCGCTCGATTTTGATTGGTCCGACGCACCCGACCCCGCCCCTTGCGGTGCCTGATTGGTCGAACTCGAGTGAGGGGCGGAGTTTTTGGGGGAAGCCTGCTTGTCGTGGACTAATTCAGTGGCGGACGAGCCGGCGGGGGATTTCAGAGAATCTAATACAATAAATTTTTGAATTATCATTAGCGAAGTCAAAAGGAAATAAACTAATACTTATTTGCTCACAAACTTTTAGTTGATTACTCACTGCAGAAGATTTTGCTCGAAACGATCTTGGATTTATATTGTTGATAGGATCCTGCGCGCTAACTTACCAGCTATTGTCAGAGTTTTAGGCTTAAATTAACTATTTAGTAAAAAATAGATTCTCATCCTTCCATGAATTTTTTTACATCAGAAGCATGTTTAAAACAAAAAGCAACTAATTACCCATGTTTCAAACGATAGACGTCTATAAAAAAGACAGATAAACGTAGATATTAACTACTTCGTACGGTTTTTTGTTCTTCAACCTGCCAAAAAAACATTAGCGTCTGAGCAATTCTTGAACAAATGCAAAAAAGACATGACATACATCTCGACTAACACGATACGAATTTTGTCATTTTGAAGACTCAACTTCTTCCTCCGCAATTATTAACCTAACCGGCTGCCAAACGGATAACTGACCCGGCCTACCGACATGACTTTCTCTCTTGGCCTTGATCTCTATCTCAGCCCGGGTGGACTAAGGATGATGCCAATGTTGCCGGGAGGGCGTCCCCGATATGGTCGTCAGACTATGAAACGGATGAAAAACCCATTATTAATATTGTTATTATGATAGCCCTCTATCTACCATAGATATAAACATTTCTTCTCTCTCTCCCGACCTTGTTTCTTGTTCTTGCATGCCGGCGGCGGTGGCGCCTTGACATCTGTTTCCTCCTCGTCGTCAGCGTCGACGTCCTGAATTTTAACGACCCTCCTCTGTTTCTGCTGCCGTAGCAGCGACGCACACGCTCGCTTCTCTCTCTGCGCATCGGAACAAAGACACCTAAATTAAAACCAATGACGCAACAATAATGGACACAGCGTGAGTCCCACAGCGCAGGCTAGACGCGTGTGACGCCTACATGAAATGATGCGCTGGTTGGCGAATCATCATATAAATTGATTATAAACTAACATCTAAACCGTAGAAGATGAGCTAGGCCTACATCCTGCACTTGAATAGATAGGCGTACACAAAATGTAACTATCATAGTTCAATGCGGCTTCATAAGAAGAGCGCCTATAAGTTAAATTTAAATGTCTCTTGTTGATGACTAGACGAAGTTAACCTAATTGCTATGAATGACCTTAAATGGAATCTTTTCCGAATTGTATTTAATAAGAAGCTTAATTAAGATTTATGAGCAAACAATTCTTTTGCTCGGATCCACTGACATCATTTTCTATTTTGGGATCCTAGCTTCTTATTCGATGACTCGTGCTGTGCCCATTACCCTATACGTCATTGACTAAAACTCAAAGAACCTCGCGACAGAGGCATCATCCGTTGGAATCGCTTGGAATAGAGATCTGCCTCGAGCTATCGGCATAATACTCTCAATACGCATAATACTCTCAAGACGATTGTATCTGGGAAATTAAACGCCGACTGTTCAATCAGTTGAAAATTGAAAAATTATTGCTACGATTTTGTCCATGATGCTTCAACTTGTCATTTAACTTCTTCATTATGTTTTGGTTTTCTTAAGCTACGGGTAGGCATTTAAATCAATATGAGAAGGTGGAGAATTCGTATCATGAGAAGGAGGGAATTAAGGGGCGGGGCTGAACTCTTGAAGGGGGCGGGACTGACCTCGTCCTCTCGGGCCTTGACCACAGCAAGCAGCTCCTTGCGAGCGGCGGCGTTGGTCGGGTCGATCTTGAGCAGGGTCTCTAGGTCCACCACACTCTCCTCCCATTGGTCCTTCATCTGAGTGGCACGCAGACACACATGCTACACAAATATACATGCCACATACGTGCAACATTCACATACACGCACATCCTAAACAAGGTGTCTAGGTCTATAACACTCCCCTCCCATTGGTCCTTCATGAGCAGCGCAAACATGCCACACATCCCCACGCATGCCATGCATCTACACATCTACAATCTACAAATCAAACTCTATAAAACAAAACCAACCATTGACTGTCTTTTTGTAGAGATACCCATGCTAGAGTGCCCTAGTTACCCTGACTCAATTACAATAACTGAGTTAACTCAATCAATTTGAATGTTAATTATGCATTGTGTTAAAGTAATAAAATTGAAGAAGAAAGGAGGTCAGAATGAAAATGCAAGAAGGCAATCGGACAGACCTTGTACGCCTGGGCTCGCCGGAATAAAGCCTTCACGTTGTTGAACTCCAGCGCGAGCGCTTGATTGCAGTCGTCAAGCACTTGGTCACACTGCGCGACCAACAACAAATGGTCCAAAAAACGTTAGAAGCATACTCAGCGCATAAAAAAATTACGCTCAGAAACAAGACAGAATTTGAAGAAAACGAAAAATTCATAAGCTATGACAAAGTTATTTTAAAGACAGATAAATCTTTGCATGTAATAATTAAAAAAATTATTTTGCATGTAATAATTACATAAATTATTTAGCATGTAATAATTACATAAATTATTCAGAGTGTCATATGGTATAATATATAACTAAATTTAAAAATTTGAAGAAACTTCGAGAAGCCTCTATAAAGAGTTGATAAAAATCAATTCACTACAAATAATTTGAATAGAAGTGGAGTTGGCCAAAAAGACTGCATTTACTACTACTAATAGCAGTTCTACTCCATAAGTTTTGACAAGCTTTTCTATATATAAAACAAAATACACAAACTGAGCAAAAATTCTTTAAAACACAAGAAAGTGAAGCTAAATACTACCTTAATTTTAAAATATACCATCAAAACAATCTTGTCATTTTGATCTTGTCGATTACCACATGATTCTGACCTAATTTTTCTTGGCTGCGACAAGATTCAGTGCACTTCTGACCTGGTTAAGGCGAAGATAGCAGAGGCTACGATTGGTGTACGGCACGGCTCGGTCCGGAAATAGCTCGATGCACTTAGTGAACTCCTCTATCGCCTTCTCATATTCCTCCTAGAAAAACAAAAACCTAGCCATTAGTTGCAGCAGTAATAAACGCGTTAACTACTACATATAGTAATGAGCGTTAGAGTCCGTTCTGGCGCTTTTGGGCGTAATTCAGATCCTCCCTTCGCCGCGCGCAAACATCAATTTATATTTGGTGAAAACGCAAAACAAAGAGGTAGGAGAATAAGCGTAGAATAGACCGGTCCATCGAGTTTATTATGCGGCCATCCGGAAAAAGCAATGGCGCACTATCATCATCATTCTCTCTGTACCGCGCCATAATTATACATTTAGTTGCCAGCGTGCGCTGTGCATCATACATGTAGCGTTCGTCAATTTGACTATTTATCAGATTCTATATGTGCTAATTTTGAAGATGTTCACTTGACACTACAAGCAGAAAGCCAGAATAATAACCGCCGTCACACCTGAAACTGCAGTCACCTGAAAACTACTGGTGCAGCTAACAAACGGAGTCATTGTTGCAACACTCGCTTTGAAGGTAAAAATTTCACAAAATTCAAAAACCAATTCTTCTATGATCTACAAAATTGCTGCAAATTGCCATCTTACCAAAATGTTTCGCAATCATTGTCGCAACACAATTTACAAGAAAATCATTAATTATCACAACCCGTCCGACCTTGGCAAAGAACTTGTTGCCGTCCGCCTTGTGCTTTTCAAACAGCTCGTTGGCGCTGGGCTCTACCACTTTGGCCGGCGCGGGGGTGGCGGGAGGCAGCAGGGAGGCAAGCGACGAGAACGACGGGATCTTGGGCAGCTTATCGCGCCAGCTTCTACCGTCCACCTCCGTCAGAATACCAGCACACCTGAATAACAGCAATAATGATATTGTATAATTAAGCTATATTTATAATATAATTAACGATTATAATAGTGTGCTGGAATCTATTACAAATGTTCTGCACACCATCATTGAATCAGTGATTGAATTTCTAAGAACGATAAATATATAAAAAACGAGCCGCAGGGAAATTTTGATTGATTACCGCAGTGATACCAAATTAACTGGTACCAGTTCTGAGTCTGAAAAAACTGTCACCAAAAATTTGGCATACAAAGGCCAATTCCTCGCAAAAAATTGCTACAAATAAAAAAATCCTTAGCTAATGCGTTAGTTCGACAAGAGTTGAATAAACACCCAGACCTGTCAGCCCCCTGCTGAGCCACATCGCTGGCGCCCCCTGAGTTCAAGACCGACCGGTAATCGACAAAAGCCTCCCGGTACCTGCACATACATAAGGTTCAGTAGATTGATTTGGTTCGAGAATTTAAGGACTGCGTATAGTAATGTAGACTATTACAGTCCTGTTCCGTGCGGAGGGCCACACACAGGCCACTGGATTCAAGCCCCGGCAACTATGAAACCATGCGTTACAGGCCCTTCAGCAAGGCTGTTAAACATACAAGTATCGCTAACTGATGTTCATCGTCCAGGGCAATTTATTATTCCAGTTGGCGACAAGAAGGGCATCCGGCCGTAAAAACTCAGCTCAAATATACCCGTCTAAGCCGCGTTAACACGGACCGAGACGTTACAGGCTGGCCTACAGTGTAACGCATTACATTGGACGCCAAAAGCGATTGATGATCATTATTTAATATTATCGCACCTAAAACCACAGTACAGATAAAAGTTGTACTCATCACACAGCACACAGCACACTAGGTACTAGATACTCCAGAATCAACACAAAATTACATTAAATTTAGCAACAAATATTATCATCTTCCCAGACAACAGAGCGGATCGACAACATAGCGGATCGACAACATAGCGGATCGACAACATAGCGGATCGACAACATAGCGGATCGACAACATAGCGGAGGACCTAGAACAGAAGGGCATATCAATGAACAATGCCGTAAGGGCAATGTCCGACAGGGACGCTTGGAGAGAGCTCATTCGGCCCCATTGTCACGCACGGAGCCGACGGACGGACTAAAAGAAGATTATCATATTTCAAAAAGTCATCCGCAGTTACTTTTCGATGGCCTCGTACGCTGCTCCGCGTCGCAGCAGGGGCTTGAACGACCCAGGGCAGAGGTCCAGGGCAAGGTCACAGTCGGCGATGCAGCCCCGACAATCGCCAGTCTTCATTCGACAGGCCGCGCGGTTGCTGTAGAGCACCGAGAGGTTCACCGACTGAATCGGGTCACCTGAAACCAGAGCAATGGCTATGTTGATTACAGTATTAGCGGATGAATCAAGTCACTTCAAATCAGAGCAATGGCTGTATTGATCATAAAATAAACAGATTAATTGTGTCACCTGAAATCACCGGCACAATAGCCGCCTTACTTTTAATTTTTTTTTCGAAACTGACACACGTAAAAAAGTATCGGCTTTTAAGAATACAGATGGAAATATCCATCCGTATTTGCCACTCTCTACCTTAGCTATTCAATAAGAATAATACATCAAATATGGTTTTCTTTTCGCTCATAAGTATGCAACCCAAGAACTTTGAGCTTTAGATGATTTGAACTAAATTTTACCATTCATTTACAACCAATTTTACACAATATGTTCACCCAATTTGTCAAAATCTTATATAGCAATAAAAGTTTAAAAAGTTGTTTAAAAAGCGCATCCACAATTTAAAAGAAAGTTGCATAATATATGTATAGAATATTAAAAATATTGAAGTTTGCAAACAAATATTTGTCTAATTTTCTAACCCCAATCAAATCAAAATTACATTTTAAACTCTTCAAGCGTACCGTATTTGAAAGAAGCAAGTTCAACCTACCCACAAGTAGCGCGACGGCGCGATCATATTTGGCCAATGCCTCTGCGTACTGGCCCGCCCTGAACAGCTCATTCCCCTCGTCCTTCAAGGCCGCCAACTTTGGGGTCAAGGCCGGAGGCGGAGCCTCGCTGACAGAGACAACCGGCGATTCAAAACTCTCGTTTGCTGTCGCAGCGGGCGGGCTTTTATTAGAGCTCGCGTCCGATTGGCTGATTTTTTCGTTCTCCCTGGAACCGGTTTTATCCGGTGTGACGCGCAGGTTTGAACTGGTTTCGTTCGCGTCACCCGAGCTATTGCCAACACGATATTTTTGCTCACTGGTTTTCGTTGATGGCAATTCAGTCAAGTTATCCTTTCCCATATCCTGAATCTTTTTTTCCGACGCATCGCCCGACATGTAATCGACGTTCGCAACTCGATCGCTCTCAACCGATTTCCCTTTGCCCAAGTCACCGTTGACGACGGGGCCCTGACTACCTATGACGGGTTTGTCCATTCTTATTTCCGGTTCTTTGCTGAGTTTGGATTCGGCGGCGGGTTTGTCTGAATCGTTGACTTCTTCGATTACCATGCGACGACCGTGAGTCTTTTGATCCGCGAGATTCTTGTCTACTGCCTTAGCCAGGTCCTGTGGCAACACAGCATTTAGCGACAGAGAGGTGATTATATTACAGTTAATTAATTAAGGTAATCATGTTAATGGTAATGACAGTAATTATGCAACCAATAATGACAGTAAGTATGTTGTCTGTAATTATGGCAATCACCTTACGACAATAAGACAATGATCAGGACGTCTTGATCATCAGGCAATTTTGATCACATTAAATTACACTAAAAAATATGATGACAAATTATAATCATACGATTACTTTCAGTACTGATCATTAAAAACAAAAGCGTAGCGTACTTTAATATTTGAAAGTATAAGTTGCTCCCATATTAAGCGAGTAAGATAATTAACACCAATCGCAGTCATTAAATCGACATAAATTGATTGACGTATATTACCTATTACCTTATTCACTGTATACAAATGTGCTCACTTCAAAGGATTCATTTGCATCAGTTGCGGTCCATTAGTCCTGTCTTCCAAAAACAATCACATTTTGCGCGGAGAATTATCAATCGTCTAATTTACGGTATTGGATTGATTGATGCATTTTGTAACGTTCTCAAAAACAATCTTTAGCGGAAATGAATTAAAGAGTAGCGCACTCACAAGCGCCTGTTTGTTGTTGGGTTCCCTGTCGAGCAGAGTATCAAGGTCCCTCCGTGCCTGTGCGTAGCGTGTCAGGCCCTGGTACGCCGTCGCTCGGCGCAGAATCGCTATCGACGACAGCGAGATGAAAACGATAATCAGATTTCCATACATGATAAACCAATTATGATTTCATACGTCTCTGTTTCACCAAAAAACAAACGCATTAGATTACTTCTTCAACTTAAACTTCAACACTGCACTCCACCCTATTGGATAATTACTTGCAAGGCTGACGAATTTAAACCACCTTTGCAAAAGGTGCACAATGTGACTCAAAATCTTTGCTGCGGCCGAGGTTCGAACTGACGCGTCGTCGAGTCCGTAATCCGAACTCCACAACTTAGACCACTTTGCCACAACGTTTCGTCTTCGATTAGCAAGCATTTGGACGGTAGTTAAAGATGCATTGGTGTGATGACTGAAAGGACGCAAAAAACGGATGAATTTTGCGTGGTACTGAAATGATGCACATTTCCAGCACGTTATCTATGTTTTGTGAGCAACAGTACTGACCCTTTGAGTGTAGGGTCGCGACTTGTATTGTGTCGTGACTTATATTGCGTCGTGACTTATGTTGTGTCGTGACTTGTATTGTGTCGTGACTTGTATTGTGTCGTGACTTGCATTGTGTCGTGACTTGGTCATTAAGGAAGGAGGATGCCAGAAGAATAGAAGCGTTTGAAATTCGGACATGGAGAAGAATGGAAAAAACTAGCTGGGCACAACAGAGAAGAAACTAATAAAGCGGTATAAAGAAAGAGAGTGAAAGAAGCCAGAACAATGTTACATGATATAAATTGACTAAAAAAAAAGAATTTGGCATATGATACGAGGTGAGGGACTGACAAAAATCGTCATGGAAGAGAGAATGAAAGTAGAGCAGGCCAGGAAGAAAGCAAATAGGAATGGTAGATAAATCGTCTATCATTCCAATTTGCTTTCTTTTTAAATGATTGATTGATTGAAAAGGAAACGTATGGTGTGCAGAAGCAAGGGCCGAGGAAAGGTCGGAGTGGAAAAGTTGGATGCCAGGTACCTTCCACACGGCATCACAATACACAGAGAGAACCAACCCTTGTTGTTTTCCGGTTCCTTCTCCAGCACTGAGTTGCAGTCCTCAAGAGCCTGGCTCCACTTGGACTGCTTGAGGTCTGTGACAGAGGCGCACGTAGACATACATCCACGCAAACAAGATGAAACATTCAAACCCGCATAACAAAAAAGCAACGTTTTTCTTTACTCAGACATTTATCGCTTCATCAACAGCAGTTATTAACAAAGATTTCAAACCCACTGTTATCATTTGTTGGAGCAACAAAAATGCTACGTCACGAAGCAATGGGGGCAACCAAAGGGAGAACAAATTCCTGCGCTAGTCACTAGGACCAGGCTACGCAGTTGTTGCCTGTAATACAATATAGTGGTATGCATCAACAGGCTAGAGTGACTAGCGCGAAATAAATGCGCAAATTAGACAGTTGGACCAACAAAAGCAAACAAATACAATGGAAAGAAATGTACCCTAGCCTGCTTCTGAAATGAGCAAATCAGAACGAGTAAGCGATGAAGCTGGTCAAGAAATATATTCATAAATGAGTGAATGAATTAATGATGTTTCGTTTTTTTTACTTTTTGTAGTTAAGGGACCGCGCGTAGCACACAAGGGCTATATACAGTCCAGTTCTGTGCAAGAGAGCCGGCACAGAACCCGTTCCCCCTTTTCTTTAGTCGCCTTTTACGACAAGCCTGGGAAGCTCTGGGCTGCAAGCGAATTCTTTGTTCCCCGGCCTGCAGGGGTGGAATGAATTAATGAATAAATTAATGAGTGAGCGGGTGACTGAGTGAGCGTGTGAGTGAGCGTGTGAGTGAGTGAGAGTACTGACAGGTCTGTGCTCGATTGTTGATGGCAGCGACAGTGGGGAGCAGAGAGATACTACGGTTGTAGTAGGAAAGAGCCTCGTCCAGATCTCCTGCTCTAAACGCCTGTACGACATCATGGCAGAACTTACAGCACTGCCAACCAATGCTTATCAATTAAATTAATCCATGTTCAAACAGATTTTGTTTCTTGCTTTTTGTAGTTTAGTGTGTAGCACAAAGACTATATACAGTCCGGTTCTGCGCAAGAAAGCCCGCACAGATATTCATCCAATTCTTTAGTCGCCTTTTACGACTCGCCCGAGGAGCTCTGGCCGCAAGCCAATTCTTTCAAATAGGATATGTACATAATATATATGATTTCGTAGATAATAGAAATGAATTCATCGCTCCAATGCCTGTCGTATGGGACATTTTCGTGATTAACGCATTTCTGCAAATCCCTGCGTACTGGTAACTGGATCGTAATTGTTTACTAGATCATGTTACTAGATTTGTTTACTAGAAAATGTCACATTTTCTTCTCAAAATCATCGGCCAGTTGAGAGTTAACCAAACTGTGTTAACCAAATAAACAAATATTAAGCAATTGCCTCATTTCCTTTGTCCTTCTCTCTCTCGGCCTTTAGCTGCTTCAGCTCTGTGGACAAATCTGCGATGAAACAACAGCAGTCATGTCACTCAAGGTTAACAATATCTCAGGCCTCTGGTTTATATCTGTCAATTTTCACCAGCAACTTTGTTCAGATAGCTCTATACTGTATCAGCATTATATAAGATGATTAATTATTAAAGACTTTGTATGACAAATGACCGCAGCAAATTGATCAAAGCTATAGTATATAATAATGGTTACGATTACAATTAATAATTAATAACAATTAAAATACAATTAAATTTCTAAAGACAGCAACATAAATAAAAAGTAAACAATTTAAAGTAAAGATGACCAGTTAAGAATCCTTATTAGACAATTATTTATGAGCTCATATCCGACAGTTCTATTTCGTCCACAACATCTACATGATCATCGTACATTTCTTAGCTGACCAAATCTCAAGCCATTCAAAATTAAATTATTTAACTCAAAATGCAATACACACCTGATTTAAAAACTTCCTTCAAATTCTACATTTCTTCTCTATATCTAATTCAACGCTGATTCCAGTAAATTGAGCATATTCTACGCAAGCTTGTAAAGCAAAGCACAAATAAATTTTTTGCTACGGTGCCCACCGGAATGGTCGACGGTTTCACTGATGCCGAATTTCCTTTTCTGTTCCTCGCGAGTCTTAGCTTTGCTGTCCTCTTCCCCCACTTTCTGCAGCTCGGCATCAATGTCGATTCTAGACAAACAAATTTCGTCGACACTTTAACACACCTCGTTTAAAAAACAGAAATTTATAATATATGACAATTCTACACGTATCCAAATCAAATTATGGTGAATAGAATATCTGTGGTCAATCGAGAGCTATTTGATTTTAAATTGTAGCAGAAAACAAATGACGTCACGACCCGAACAGATCGCGCCAAGTAGATCACAGATATTAAAATACCGTAACTCGCTATTATTGGTGAGTTATTTGAATGATATAAGATTCAAATAGTCGTTGAACGACTGAGTCTAAGAATTTTGGTTCCACTCACTTGTCCCACTCTCTGTAATCCCTTGGCTTGACGCGTCTGTTGCTCTTTGTAGCGGCGTTGTTCTGACCTTGTTTGTTCTATCAACCAATCACAAAACGGCTTGCAAATCAGTCAATATGGCAATTGTCTGAGACGACGCAGGGCAAATATAAACGCCAGTGAAATGGATCAACTAAGAAATTAATCGCATCAATAGTTTATAGATAGAAAATAAAGAGCAACCCATTAACTTTCAACAAAACTAAATTAATTCAATGAACGCATAACTTTAACTTCATTTCAGGCTCCACGGCAACAGCAATAAATATATTGCTATCGACCCCACCTACAAAAAGTCAGAAGCCCGTCTCGCGCGTAATTCTTAAGATATCCATATCTTTATAAGAAAAATTCAACTCAATTTCAATCGAACAAGAACCTGATTTTAACAAAAGTCAACTGAAACGTTTACAGTCTGCCTTCAGGTCTACCATACTTCATACATACATAGCCGCATACAGTCTGCTTCACGGCCCACCTTATCGAGAGAAATGGAGGCTGCGCCTCGGACGGGAGGCAGACCGTCGTCACCAGCCGAGTCCCTGCCCAGCGCATCTTTCCCTTGATCTGACTCAGCCGACTTGAGATCATTTCTCCAGTTCTAGTGAAAACAGAACAAACCTGGGCATTTATTCAACATATTCATAACAATTATTCTTGTTATGACCTTGTCACACTCACAAGTGTGACAAGGTCACAACACCTTGTCACACTAACTTGTATACATATGTTAAATCCACATTTAAAATATATCTATGGCTATCACACATTAAACTATTTAACATTCACAGATGCAAGAGGTATCTTATGGTACATTTCTATATTGCACACTACGCAGCATAAAAAATGTAATATTCTGTTTTTTCATTCACTGCATACAGCACTGTAACATAAAGAGAGCCCTCGGACGCTAACATCTTGATTTTTCTTCGGCCCTTAAGGGGAAGAACATATAGATGCAGGCGTTTTCTGCCCCTGCTACCTTCAGGTCCTCATCAATCTGTCTCCACTCATCAGCGTCCAGGTCCGCCTTGGTTGCCAGACGCTCCGGCTTGCGTAGCAGTCGACTGCGTAATGACACGCATCCAACCAATCAGCGATTAGAATCAAGCACAGCAGACACACATGGGCCAATCAGCACCAAATAAAATTGCGTTAGCACAATAAATACTGAACTTGCATACTGACGAGATTTATCCTTGTTCAATTTAAAATTTTAATTTAACTCTTAGGCTGAGTTTTTCCATCAAGTTTTAAAATTTAATCCGAGGTCATGACGTCATCACACCCAATGAGCGCGCTGAAAGCCTG
>JAQIWG010001701.1:0-23181 GCA_034695025.1 Chamaedrilus cognettii | reverse complement strand
ATATATATATGTATTAGGTGTATTTTTTGGTATAAATAATTAAAATTACTTTAGTTTGTAGTGCATGTTTCATTGTAATATATTGCAATTATTATTTAATGCTGACTGTCTTTGTTCAGTTCATGGGGGGCGCGGGGGCAGAGGTCGGGGCGGTTGGTTGCCCCTGGGATGGTGAACAGTGGGGTCGTCAACCCGCTCGCTCTCATGATGCAGCAGAACCTGATGGGGTAAGTGACCCATAGGTTACGCTGCGAGCGTTTCTTTTATGTTTTGCTGGCGATGGGATACCGTCGAACAAGAGTTTTTTGCTGCTTGTTATTCTCGCAGTATTGCCTCCTAGAAATTTACCTAGGATTTTTTTTTTGCTACCTCGCAATTTTGTTCTTTCACGATTTATGTAATATTGTTATATTTTGCATTACTTTATTTTATTTGTTTTGCTATCTCTTTTTTTTTTGCCGCCATGTTTCAGCAATGCAGCAATGCTCAACCCAGGCATGAACCTGATGATGCAGCCTAGTCTGCTCGCTGCCAACAGCGCGCTCATGGGGGGGGGTCTGGGGGGCGTCGGGGGGGGCTACATGGGCGGCGGGGGTGGCATGAGGGCGGGCCGCGGGCCGGAGGAGAGCGGGAGCAAGATGCTGCGTCTGGACGAGACGGGTTGGATTTAAGTTTAACATTTTGGTAGGCCTGCGTAGTTTAATGATAACTGAAGGACCTTTATTGTAGCCCATGTTATGAGATTCTTTTTTTAATTATTGATACAATTTTTGAGTGTTATTACATGTTATAGATGTGGACATATAATTAGTTGCTTCTGTGACTCTCTGTTGCTAATAATGATTGTTTGATATACAAATTTAAAAACAAAATTTCTCAGTTTCTGCAAGATGTTATCATAATGTACTTTGCGGCTGTTGGTTCTCCTGATCACTTCTCTCACTCTTGTATCTGTTGTTGACTTATTTTAGTATTTCAGAACCTTACATTGAACCCTATTTTAGTATTTTAGAACCTTATATTGAACCTTATTTTTGTATTTAAAACCTTATATTGAACCTTATTTTTGTATTTTAGAACCTTGTTATTTCACATCCGTGGATCCTTTTGTCCTTCTGACGAACTTAGTACTTTAATTTGTATAAGTATCAGTTTTATTGATCTTTTATTTGATGGTATTTCATCATGATTGTTTTTGTTGCCCCCCTATTTTTTCTTTTGCCGACCCTTGTGCGTGGGTGTCAGGAAACTTTCGCCCGGACGACAGTCGCTATCCTCGCAGCAGTGGCGATCGTGACGCGGGTCGCTATGAGAGGATGCGCGATCGGGACGATCGAGCGATGTACCGCGACGTCAACAGGTAGTAGGAGCAGTGTATTTATTTGTCTTTTACCTCAGTTTAATAGGAATATAGTCAAACAAATTTCTTCATAATCCAATTGTAAGTAAACAATTGTTTCTGATTTTTTTTGTTTCTCCATCTCTACTGCTTCAGCAACAGCTGTCAATTACTATCAATAAGTGAAATGTACAATATTGCGATGCAATAGATGCAATTAAACGTAAAGATTTGATTCCATGGTAGTCATGCAAATCAGTGACTAGGGCTGAACCGCGTGGCTACATGATCGCCTGTATTATCGAAAATATCGGTGGACGCATACTCAATGGTAATATTTATAAATTGAACCAAATTTAGTACAGTTAGGTCTATTTTGAGACGGAGTAAGAAAAGGAAAATTACCTTCAGCCTACTAATATCACTGACACAAATAAAGTTATAGGAAATGCTGACACTAAGTTACTGATTGTGCGACGGCTATACACGCTAGATCATAGTTACAGACTATATGCAGCTCTATATGACTCGATTTATTATTTTATGACAAATTTTATCTTGTTAAACATTCATTTGCATTGAACAAATAATGCAAATTGCGATGTCCATGATGTTGGGCTATTTTATTCGTTGCGCATTTTTTTACCTATATGCGCCTTCTAAAAGCTGTTTTCTATGAAACAGGGGACGACACAGGTCCCGCACCCCTCCGCTGGACCGCCAGAGGGGGGGTCAGAGGGACTACGATGGGGGGCCGCGCGGGGGAGGGGATGGGGGAGGGAGAGGGGGTGACGAAGCCAATCCAGTCAGCCTGCTTCTCAACCTGAGCCAGATGTTGTCGTGAGTGTTTTCAAATTATTTATTTTTTCTTTTATTTACTGTAAAACATGAAATTTTTGTTGCATATCATTTTCGCCGGCTCGCATCTTAGAAATTTAGCTGCTTTCTTGTTTTTGAGGACTGCCTGATTTTAAATTGCTTCTGCAGCATTATTTTCGCACGTGTAAGTTAGGCGAGTTCTGTCATTTCGCGAAATCAGCCAATGACATGCATGCCAAAATTTTTATTTTACAGGACCAGTTATGCTTTTTCCATTATTTGTTGCTTAGTAGTCCAGTGTTGTTTAATTTTGCTTAATGAAATGTCGTTAATTAATTGTTGTTTAATGGGGTCCAGAGGACCAGGGTTTGAGTCCCGGTGCCGGCAACTATGAAATCATGCGTTACAGGCCCTTCAGCAAGGCTGTTAAACACACATATGTCGGTAGCTGCTAACCCGGTGCCAGATAATTATTTATTTGGTTGGTGTCAGGAAGGGCATCCGGCCATAAAAACCCAGCTCCCACAGTGCTCACAAGGGCGCATATCTCTAAACCTCTGTGAAAACATGGACATTAACAGAATAGACGGAAAAAAGCGATTTGTTTTTTAGTTGTTACTCTGTGCGCAAATCTAATTGGACTGGTTTGGCGTTTTAGACAGAAGATGGACCAGAAACGAATGGAAATGGAGCGTGAGAAACACGGATCATATGATCGCCGTGAGTATCGCTCATTGCCAATTGATTTTTGTTGCTGCTTTAGTTTTTATTATTAATTATTTCTTTTGAAATTCAGTTCTTAATGCTATTAGCGCTGCCATTGTGCCGTGGCTTTTTATTCTAAATAACATCGTAAAGGTTACCTTTAAACTTCTAGTTGTGTTGCTTTTTGATATTATTTTATATACGGATGTTTTGTGTCAACTTATTTCAATTTGGGCAATTTCAATGACTTCATAACTGTTGCGGAGTGCTTGAGCCGTAAGCTTGCTGTTAGTTTTAAAAAATGGCTTTGTTAAAGTCAGTATTGAATTACGCGCGTTGATGCCGTGTGTACATTATGTGTTTGATGAATAAATCAAACTGAATTGAAAAAAAGTAGCCAATCCAATCTATCAATGCAATTCTAAACTCTCGCAATTTCTGTGCTGTACACAGAGTCCGTATTTTGTAGTATTGTTGAGAACGTTCTTTATAGTGGTTTGCTGTTGATACAGATTTTGACAGAAGGACGACCTTCATTCGTGTTATGTATTTTATGTTCCAGACGATTACCGAGGGCCGCGTTAAGAAGGAGATGGAAACTGAAGGCTTAGCCTTGCGTTCAGCCTGTGAGTAGACCATACGCATTACTCGTAGAGACTGCGCCCCCTGCGGGCCGGGGAACAGAGAATTGGCTTGCAGCCCTGAGCTCCCCGGGCAAGTCGTAAAAGGTGACTAAAGATGGGGGGGGGCGATTCTGTGCGGGCTCCCCTGCACAGAACCGAACTGTATCTCAAACTGTAACTCTTTGGTACACACTACAAAAAACTACAAAAAAATATATTTAAAAATAAAATAAATTACTCGTGGAGTCTGCAAAAAAATGTGATCGCGTTTATTCTCGAATCACGCTACTTTCGCATGTTTTGAAAAATTCCTGCAACTCGCTGTATTTTTCAGAAAGTTGCAAAAAATGCAACTTTTGAAAATCCTGCCACAGTTTTTGGTTTTTTGCCGCGCTTTTCTGCAGTCATTAATAAGCTTCTTACCTTCAACGCGTGTACGTTTTAAAGTAAATTATAGATTCCTTCCTTTCTGCTCCCAGTTTTCTGTAGTCTATGATGTAACAATACATTGATTGTTTCTCGATTAGCTAGCACGAAAAATGTATGGGGAGACTAATGATGATGATGGTTGATTCATAAGTAACTAGATTGCTTGCTTGTTACAACACTAATTGTACGGTCTGTGCTTTACTTTAAATGCTTACTATTAAACATGAAATTTGTGTTGCATGTGATTTTGAGTGTTTTGCCTCTCAAAAAATAGCTGCACTTAATTTTAGCGTTTTTGATGACTGTCCGTTATACACAGCTTCTTATACACCGCTTGATTTTTGCTGCATGTAATTTTTTGTGTGAATTTGCCCAATTCGCAAAAATTGCATGACCGCGAAAATTTCGTGTTTTATATCATTTTTCTAAAAATGTTGTTTTGCTTTAGGTGTCCTGCGAGAAAGTTGCGGTCTTTGATCGTTACAAGAACAATGGGAGACGTGGAGCTTTTATTTTGGACTGCGCTGCGGTTAAAGATTTAGTGCGATTTTGTCAGGGGCAGAAATAACAATGACTGTGATCTTTAGCCGACGGCAAATGACGTGTGGAACATTTCCTAATTTAATTTAGCATGCTGGTTAATTAAGCGGATTCAAATGACAAAAAATCTCTTTGAAATTAGGAGTGTATGCATAAGTTGAGATTATGAATTGAGCAGTTAGTGGCTTCAAAATCAAATAATTTTCGATAGCTTTATTCCCAAATACAAGCGAAACAAATGTCAGCCTCTATTAAATAAACCGGACTGAAAACTCAACTCTTTTGTGATCAATTTAAATGTTGTGACGTGATGGTACTGTAGGCTAAAACATGATATTTTGGCGTGCATGTAATTTTGCTGAAATTCACAAAAATTGCACGCGTGAAACTAGCGCTACTGACACTATTTATAGCGGGCGGTCCTCAAAAACGAGAAAAGTATGTGCAGTCAAATTTGTAAGAGGCAAAACCGTCAAAATGATATGCAGCCAGAATTTCATGTTCTACAGTAAACTTCAATTTGATCAATAATTGTGTTTGCGTGTTATTTTTCTCCTAATATTAATGCTATACTGTGTCTGGCATTTGCAATATACTGATTCGCAGATCTTAAATAAGAGTCGTTCGTTAATGTGAAAGTAATAGCTATGATTATTGTCGGTATTATGTATTGCACGTGTGATTTCAAGTTTTGTCTCGCATTACATTCTTAAGTCCAGTTTCGTTTTGTTTCTATGTAGTTTACTGATTTTTCCAGCGTTGCGCCTGAAAATATGCGGGCGACGAAAATATTTAAGAAGAACTATGTGTCGTAGTACTCGTTGGGTCTTCTTATTACACCACACCGATGACACTTTGCGTGTTTTCTGCGTATCATGTTTAAAAAGCGAATTTCAGTGATCACGCTGATTCTCGGATCGCAACATGGCGGCCGAAGACAATTAACTGTTGTCCGTTGGACTCTAATTTTTAAATGTATTCAAAATTGTGTCGTAGTCTTTGTATACTTTCTACACGGTATGCGCGGTCCATCCATCCTACACTGAATTGAGGGGGAGTGGGGTTTAATTTTAAGGACGGTGTGTGAGTATCAAAGACTATTACCGTCCAGTTTAGTGTGAGAGGGCCGCCACAAAACCGCTCCCCCTTCTTTAGTCTCCTGTTACGACTCGCCCGGGGAGATCTGGGCTGCAGGCCAATTCTTTGTTCCCGGGCTTGCACGGGGATACACGGAATGGAATGAATTTGTGATATTTTTGTACCAACGGTTGTCGGTTATAAAAATCTAAGCACTATTAAAGCGTTTGAGTGGTGTTGCTTCATAATGAATATTTGTGATGGCTTTGATGTTCGATTGTGATGTAAAGGTGTAGAAGTTTTTGAGCAAAATTCCCACTTTTCGTACACAAGATGGCATTTCAACAAAAATTTCCAAAATCTTGTCGAATATTTCTCTCCATTTTGCCTAATTTTTCAAACGTCTATAATTATTGCATACAATTCAAAGTCTCAATGCCGGCAATTGGTCTCTGCTCCTAAATTTGTATCTGCGTTTTAAGGCGGCGTCTTGTGATGATATAAGTTGAGGCAACAGTGGATGCGCGTGTTTGATCGTCATCTGTTGAATCTTAGCTAAATGACACTAGTTGTTGTGAAGAGGGAATAATTTAGGACACCTGAAATTTTACCCGCGATGAATCTCGACATCTTATGAGCTGAGCAACAAATCTTTATTTGTATTTCCATCAAATTCATGCGCGCGGCACGCCACCAAATTTCACGCGTATCTGTTGAACTAGTTTTTATGCTCCGACTGTCAAGGGGGATGAGTTATTGTGACACCGATTAGTCTGTGTTGACGACACGGCGGTCCTTATACGTAATACAGTAACACTCCCTTTCGCTGTACATTCGTGAGTTTCTCGCTTTGTTTAGACGCCAAAACCCACGTACGTCGGCATTCGGTTGAAAATATTTCTAATGTAAGATACCAGGTATAATGGTAGTGACTGGCATAGAATAGTGCTTCTTCGCTGTTTGGTTGATGATGTAAAGGTATTGTGTTTGCGATCAAATTTCGCATTTTTCGCGCGTTCAGTTGACCGTTGTTCAGGATCTGTCCAAAACAATTACGCATGACATGTTTTCTCTAAAGAAAATTGCCGCATTTTTTAAGGTCTCAACGCTTTATGCATCCAATGGATCTTTACTCCAAATGGGTTTAGCACGTGTAGACTATTGTTAGTGAATACGCTTCATTTAACTAACTTCCATTCAATAGATGTCACACGCGTCATTGAAGTGATAAGCGCTGGGTGCAGTGCTGCGCACAATGTACTCGATAGTAGAATCTGCGCTAACCAATCCGTCTCAGCTCTTGCTAATTTGTGTACAGACGGAGATATTATGTTGGTGAATTAAGCTTATATTTTGATTAGGATTAGGGCGGCGTTAGGGTTAACAAATTCGGGTAGGACCTGCGCTAGGGCTTGGTTAGGCTTAGGGCTTGGTTAAGCTTGCTGATTCTAATTTCAAATCTTTTTCAGTCGATATGAAACTTAACAAGAGCCAAGATGCATTTATGTAGATTCCATGCACAGCTCTAATTTGGTGTAATTCGACTTACGACCGAGTTTTATTCCAAAGATGGCGTATCTTTTTTTGATATGTGAATGGACAGTTTTGGCTTAAAGATAACTATAACGCACGCATAGATGCAAGGTAGCGTGGCCGAGTGGTCTAAGGCGCTGGTTTTAGGCACCAGTCTCCCCGGAGGCGCGGGTTCGAATCCCGCCGCTGCCAGTAATTTTTTTTGTATCTACATGTAGGTGGCTAAGCCTGTTGCGTGCATCAAAAGTACAACTTTTTTCCATTGTTTATTACAACAACAACCTAAGATTGTGCATGAAAGTGTAACATTAATTTTTTCAAATTACCTATCCTTCCACTCACCGTTCGTTATGCAGTAAAATGGATGTGTTCTAAAGTTAAATCCAATCCCAACCTTAACCCCAAACGCTAATAATAGCCAAAACCTAATCCATAAAACTAACCCTAAACCTTACCCTAACCTAATCCCAACCATAACCCTTAAAAATACGCAGGAACCTACATTTTTTCCACATCCCTCCCTCTAGTGTTAAGCATAATTTTTTGCTGCAATCTTCTAGCCCTGACTTTTTCAGGCGCAGAGTCCCGCCGACCCAATCCACGCCCCCCCCCCCTGTTCACTCTACCCTACTCGGGCGAAGCATAGGCTAATGTTTAGCCCCTACCATTGAACCAAACCGGAATATCCTTAGATTCTGTGTATCTTGTTCAAGAATATACCTGGATTGCATTTTTAGCAAAAAAATTCCCAGCTCCCATTGTAAAATGCGCCATTAAAAAAAACATCCCCATATATCTGCGGATTGTGTTCAAAAATCTCGCTAAATCACTCAAATATCCCCAAACCTAGTGATATATCCGTAGCAGCAGTCACTGACTCTACGCGACTCGCCCGAAGCGTAGGCTTGTGTTTACAGGGCCTACCAAGCAGCGGAGTCTAGTACTGTAGGCCTCTAATAGTGCGATAGTTGCCGCAGTCGCGTCGTATTACCCTACATTCGTTGTCGACGTTCGACCAGCACAGCCGTGCTGCGGTGAATTGCTGTCTCAGCAGCAGCTGTGGCCGCGGCATCAGGTGGACAGACTGCAGCCTTAGCGCCCGCAGCCCTCCCTTTAATCATTGCTGCTGTGGCGTACGTTGTTGCTGCGGTGGGCATTATTGTAGGGTATCGTGGGCAGCGCACGCAGTGCTGTAGTATCAAAGTGGTCGCACTTGCATGCACGTGTACACGTTGGTCCTAATGTAGTCTAGATAAACTTCGGCCCATCTTCGCTTCCGAGATTTTAGATTTTTAGGCGAATTTTTGATTCCGAGAGCTCAGAATCGTAACAGAATCGCATTTCGGTTTCAAGCACTAGTATTGCAAAGAAATTGGCCGATTAGACTACACGATGATTGAGCTTAGTAGCCTGCTCAGCATTGTTAGGTATTGCATAGCGAGATAAAGCTTTTACAAACGTCCATGAAAAACCTGTTTAATATTGGTATTCAACCATTGCGAGTTAACCTCGTCAATTGGCGGATTGAGTGACGTCACGCTGGGCACAGGAGATTGACAACGGTTACTTTCAACGCGCCGATTGACCAACTCGAGGTTAACCCGCAATGGTGAATACCAGTATAAGTCTATCAGCACAGTAGTAGTCAAGGCCTACTAATCATTGGTAATAGCAAGAGCAGTGATTCACTACAGGCCCGCTTCCCAGGAAACACGGATTCGGTAGAGTAGTGAAAAGTTCACGGCACAGTAGTCAACAGACAGTTCACATCAAATTTTTTTACAGCATCCTATCAAATTGAAATCGTTTCGGTATACATTCAAGATCAAAGGACTCCAGTGAGTCGAGTTCACGCAGTGTTTGTAGCAAACTGTCGCACGGAGGTGGCGCGGCAAAGCTGATATAAATAAATCCGCGAGTGAGAGATCCTCCGAGATTGTGGAACGATGAGTGCTATGGAGGGGCAGCCAGCCTCCGGGCCCCCGCTGGTGATGCGTCAGGAGAGTCGAACCCTGAACATGAAACGTTCCGCCGCCACGAAGGAGCAGAGCTTCAAGCGCTGGCCTCGACACTGCATCAACAGCAAGTGAGCGGATTAGAGATTATGAGATTATTTGAAGATATTTTCGACATAAAAACAAGCAGCAGAATTCAGAATTTTTTCCAAGGGGCTAGTCTGCCACAGGGACGTTCCTTTTCCATAATATTATTTAGTTGGTTTGGTATGGGCCTGGACAAGAATTTTCTTGCATTCAAGAAAAGTATTCTATAGTGCCGCATGATAGCAACTTCTCTGTCAGCGAATAAATTTGGAAGTTTATTGCATCTAGTGTTCTTACAAATTGATACTTTGGCTTGCATCAAATATACTGACTTTTGGGCCTTAGTGGTACTTATAACTAATTTTTGCTTATTTTTTTGTGCGGTTGTAGGCCTGTTGCTGTCTTTGTGTATTTCATATGTGTGTTTGTGTATATATTATCGTATATATTGTTGCATATATCGTTGTGTTTATGTATTTTATATGTTGCTATATCGAGAATCGTTGTATTTTATACGTGTGTTTTGCTATGCCGAGTTGGTGAATAAAGAACATAACTAGGGGCCTATATGTAGGCTATGAGCGTTAATTAATCTTTATCTACTTCTTTTTTTCATCTAATACTTACATATCCAAACGTCACCTACAAGTACTGAATGTCTCATCATGCATGGATCACTACGTGTACTGGAGTCTGATTCTTCTTCCCCTGCGAGTTTAAGGACCGTGTGTAGTAGCGAGGACTACTACAGTCCGGTTCTGTGCCTCGGCCTCGACTTTACCAAGCACAGAACTGCTCCCCCCTCTTAAGTCGCCTTTTAGGTCTCGGGCTCGGGGAGCTCTGGGCTGCAGGCTAATTATTTGTTCCCCGACCTGCAGGGGTAGTACTGGAGTCGGAGTCGAACACTCGATCTCTTTATGGTCGCAGACCAGCACAGAAATGCTTGCCCATTTTTGCTTCACAAATACAATTTGTGCGTCTGCGTCGTCTCAGAGTTCTGTATGTGGAGCACACAGCAACGTTTGTCCAGCGTGCCACAGTGCCTTGACCATTGGCGGATCATTCGGGGAGGGGAAGGGACTATGGGGTCATGGTCCCCCGTATTGTAGTAAACGTGTGTTTTTGATCCCTAAGGCAATTAAAAAATGAAAACTAAGAAATAGACACCCCGCTTTACGCTTTACGTGAATGGTGACTGAAAACTGTGTGAAATTTGTTGCAACTCTGAAAAATAACACCTTTCTAAAAAGGAGCCTACAAATAGGCCCTATAGCCTAAAGATGTACGCTTAAAGCGGCTTCAACAACAAAAATGTCAGGGGATGTGGCGCCTAATGTCCTATCACCCGCCCACTTGCAAGAACTGCACGCGCCACCGTCCACGATAGCTATTCCCTTTTTTTCTGTTGCTTGAGCACGAATCCTGAAGGCCACAAAAGATTACGATCTATTTTAAAGAGAGCTGAAGTGGCCGTTTGCGCATTAGGCCGACTCCAAACCATGGGGTTCGATTCGTTTCAAATATTGGAGGGGGTCCGATGCAATTTTGGGTATGCCTATTGAAAGTAAAGGCGTCAAAATATGCGAGGAGTCAGAATGCCAGTTAATAGTGTGCACGCTCATATAGGTTAGGAGAAACTACATGACTTCATCATTAATATTCTTATATGAGGCCTGTCGGGGTCTCCGATCGCCCCCCACACCCCAAAGGATCGATACTTATATTCCAGACAGACAATTCCAAGTGGTCCATTATTGACAATTCAAACTAATGAATCAAGCCTATTGGATTGGGGTTGGCTGTCCTGGAGTCTTTGATTTAGAACGATGTGGATTCGAGATTATTGCTCCGTTCTTCCTCCAGATTACATCGATTCCGTCTCGGGGGGACAAGTAATCAAATTATAGAAAGAAATTCCATCTTTCTGGTAGCTGAGTATTGCAACGCGAGGCTCTGCAATATTGACGAATTGGGTGCAGATTTTTATATTTTTGCCGTGGCCGTTATTTTCTATATTATGGCCATTATATTTTTTTAATATCATTGTAATTTGACCAAAGTTAGGGTATTCAGCAGGTTGATACGTGTTCGTTTAGTACAAACAGATACCAGTAACCAGTATGGTTGATACTGAAGTTACTGCAGAATATATTTGCCGTCAATCTAGACGTCAAACTAACTGGCTTTTGTAACGTTTCTCTGGGGCCTGCCTGTAAATCTCTACTGTTGTGCAGAATTCAAGAAAAGGATGCGGTTTTCTTCGACACCTTTGACAACATCATTCGTCAGCAGGAGGCGCTAGCCAGTGATCCCAACGCTAGCGCGGTATGTATTTCCATATTTAAATTAGTCGTAATTAATTTTTTTCATTCAGATTCACAATCCACAATGTCCTTTGTGTATTCTACATGGTTGTAGGAGTAGGCGAGCTCGATGGAGCTGAAAATAGATCCCACCGAGAAAGACAGAACCTCAAACCGACATCATTTCTTTGCTTGGTATATCAAAGCGAAAAAGTCTCTGGCTGAGTTTTTCCATCATGGGTTAAAATTTAATTTGAGATCATGACGTCATCACATTCGGTGCAAATACCAAAATGGCGATGCGCGCTGCAAAGCCTAATCATAATAATGCATGAACTGTCATTATGACGATCAAGGATTTGCAATAGTAATTTTTCATGAAGCCCGCCTACTAAGCGCAGGTGTCGATTTAGATGAGTACACGAAGCAAATTTATGATTCATCATTGCGTCAATAAGTCATTGCGCCACGTAAAACAGTTAAGTTTGTGATGATTTTTTACGGTAAAACATTGAATTTTACCCCCCCCACTCTGCGACAAATTGATTTGGGATATTGATCAGAGTGACAGATTGTGTTGCAAACTGCAGCTTACCTGTATGAATTCTTCGTGTAGTCAGGTGTGGGCTTAGTTTTGCAGCATTGTGCTATGAATGCAGTGAAATATTGAGAGAAGACTGCATATTATGACAAGTACAGGTATTTACATCGAAATATATGGAGTTCTTTTGTGTAGGAAAATGTCGAAATAAAAAGTTACAGACCTGTATAAGAAAGATGCGCTTTCGAAGCGTAGAAGTTCAATTTTTTCAACAAAATGTCCCGTTTCAGTATTGAAAGATGCTAAATTGTAATTATTTAAAGAGAATAAAGTTGATAAATCCCTGTTCCCGATCATAAGTTGCGCAAGGATGTTCTTGTTGTGCAAGTGAACCTTTTAATCCAACATCCCAGTTAGCTAATGCACTCAAACACCGTTGAGCTGGAAACACGAGCCATGGACACGGCATCCATTTTTTCTGAATGTGAATGTAATGCTCTGGTACCCAAACGGAATGGATTCCTCTTTTAAATTTTGACTAAAGTACTTTGTATGATAGACCCTGAGTTAATCAAACAAAAATGACTGCTGTTTTGTCATATACATGCATCACTATTCTCGTCATGTTTGAGTTTCAAGACCGGTTGCGCCCTGGTGAAGACTGCTTGAGCTGGGTTTTTGCGGCCGGATGCCCTTCCTGACGCTAACCAGAATAATAAATTGTTTGGCACGGTGATTAGCATGGAAAATAGATGCGCGTATTTGTTTATCAACTATCACGTAGGTTTATTAAGTGGAATATTCGCATTGCGATTCCTGATAATTATGTGGAAATTTGAAATGGATACCGGCTGTAGATAGAACGGGCGCTGTACCGTACAGGCCTAAATATAGAAAGAGAAGGAATGTACCTGATGATGTTGTCTAGTATGCAATTGCACTCAACAATAAGTGCGTGTTGCCGGCGTGCTGCACTTAAATCATGGGAAATGTTTGATCGATAATACACGCTGCAGGTGTCTAGAGTCGAATGTTTCGCAGTTAACAGCGCCGTCGTGTCGCCGAAATGCAATTTTTTTGGCTCCTGAACTTTATATCGCGATGATTCGGAGCGAAATCAAAATTGCGCTAAAAAATCCGCAAAAGGACCGTGATTTATGATGAGGACTTTATCGCCGATCGATGGCGTAAGCATTCTTGAGGATTATTATCGTTTTTATGCTGACGCCAACTGACATTTTTGAAATTGCAAGTGTTGCTATAATGTTTTAGTTGTGATGATTGTTGGATTCTGTGTAATAAAAAAAAGTAATACAGTCCAAAGAACCGCATCCCCCTCTATAGCAGGCTTAAAACAAGTCGCCCTTGGAGCTTGGACCGCAGAACTATTTTCTTGTAACCCCTGCCGTTTTAATTGCATTCTCTTTATCTTTAGCGCATTAGATCTTTAGCGCAATCCCCAGCTCTCTTGGGATATTTTTTGTAAAATGACACATTTTATAATGAGAGCTCCAGAATTTTTTTTTTCTCAAAAATGCAGTCTGGTCATGATTTTGGTGAGATATCCTGAATCTTTTTCTGTTTTATTCCATTGTACAGTATTCTGTTTTTCTCCAATCTTGTTCCATTGCATGCAATGTACAATGGTCGTAATTATTTTTATCAATTGCTTGGTTAATTGCTTGACGAGAATTTATCTTGAAACAGGTTTACAGTAATGAAGACTAATTGTCGTGCGTGCGTCACGGGAAATGAGTGGGCGTTAACCTACCGTTACTCACAGTACATGTACACATTGTCTCATAATGTTTATACGAAATTATATATAGGCTACCATGCTATGATGTTTTGTGAACGCCCTAATGGTTACAGCAATTCTAGTACTAATGAGTTTAATATCAGTTTCGATGTTCAACATTTCAACAGAACCACATACCAATTGGAAAGATTGATCGTTGCTATATATAGAAAATCTCAAAAAGGCAGCAATTGCTCAGTTGAACACTTAGGCCTAGTTGTTCAATAGCGAGTTATTTGTATGATCCACGATTATTTGAATAACTCTCCCCAATATGGAGTTATTTGAATGATCTGGATCGATTTGCAAGCTGATTGGGTCGTGACGTCATTTTTGTTCTGTGATTATTTAAAACCAAATAACTCTCGATTGAGCAACTGGGCCTCAAAGTAACGCTAACCCTGTTCATCCACACAAATGTAAGTTGCTGAGACAAAAAAGGAAGAAATTAAGGAGAGCCGAGTCACCTAAAATCTTTTCATTCAATGATAACAAATAATCAGTCGTCAATTTATTAGCTTCCAGATTTTTACGCCACGTGACAAGCGATTTACCTTGCCTGGAATAAACCGTTTCAGCTGCCCAGTGCAGTTTTTACTGCACATTGCAACATCATAGTACTACATGTTAAAGTCTCCAGTCTTCCCCAGGGTCCAATCTGTCAGCGAACGTTAGCAGCAGGATACGTTGAAGATCGCGGTCGGTGCGGGTAATTTAATAGGAGCGCACCAATCGATGCGACCCGCTGCAGATAGGCCGAGCGAAGTAAACTGCTTAACCACGCAGGCCTTGCTTGGTTGGGCCAATCTGCAAGCCTGGCTGAGCAATATGCGCTTCATTGCAACGCGGGCGTTTATGCAATATGCATGCAACGAATCAAAAATCAAGCTTAAATAGTAGAGAATCCTAACCTCCTCCCCATAATCTAAGCTTGCGGGGTTCCTTGTCAATACTGAATTGTCTGGCGAGCCAATTTCGTCAATTTCCGCCCAAAAGATCCCAAGTTTACCATTAGAATCCTTCACAACCGTAGTGCAAACTTCAATGTGACTAAAATTACTGATTCCTAAATCAGATTATAACCCTATGCCTGATTCTAATATATATCTTAATCTAATATAACATAATATAATTTGATGAAGGGCATAAGGGACGCCAATTGTCCCTTATTTGGGCCAGACTAAAATTTTCATCGTCTGATTACAATAAAACAGTACTTTTTTGAAAGACTCGATCTGTCATATTCTCAATATTATCTAATAGCTTAATCCTAGAGGCACAATTCGTTCGTACTTGTCTATAGGTCTTGTTACAACCACGCGTAAATCAATCGCTGGACAATATTTTGGTACACTGAATGATGTTATGTAGCCAACTGATGTTATGCGGACAAGCGAGTAATATTATTTATGCAAAGTAGCGAAAACATTGAATCACGCATGCTGAAGATTTTGTATCCCTTATTTGAACGATGAAAATCTGGCGACCCTACGTACAGCCGCAGCTGCAGCTGCTCTAAAAGCTGCCCGGAAGCCTGCGACTGTATTAGTGAGGCCATATCGTATTCGCTTGAACTGTAATTGATTATTTAATGATGATCGATCGAACCTCCGATGGTTTTAGCAGAACCTAGATAGACCCTATTAATTGTTCGCTGTTGAGACGTGGCTCAGTATATTTGGTCTGATACTTGTGCAAGTTAAAATAGCTGAAGTAGAATAATGGTTGGATGAACAATTAAATTTTGAAATCTTGCTGTGCGTGCTCATCCCTTTCAATCGTCACAATAAGTTTGGCTGGATATTGATGATTAATTTTCTACAAATCTGTTGTTTAAATGAATTTGGCTTTTGTTGAGATGTTTGGGTTAGGCATGAAGTAAAATCGCGGAGAAAGAAAGACAAGACAGTAGAACAATAAAGGAACAAAACAATGCGGAGTTTAACAAAAACTAGCCTACCTTAATCGAAACGGGGTTGTTGCTCCACAAATGTTTTATTTTCTCATCTATGATATCATATTAAATTTAATGAACTGTGTTTCGTTATGAAAGGATAGACAAGATTGTATGATATGTGTTTAACGTAGGGTTTTTCATTTCACGGACAAATTAAGAGGGAAACCGGAAACGACGTGGAAAAGCTTGACAGAGAAGGATTTGAAAGCTAGGGGTTTGAAACGTGAGGATGCGACGGATAGGATACAGTGGAGGGCATGTGTTCATAGCTGCAAATGGCCTACCCCTGCGTAAGCGGGGAATACGACCACAAAACGCGCGCGTGTGTGTGTGTTTGTGAAATTTAATGTTTACTATTGATTTATTTGTGTATTTTTGTTTGTTTTTTGTTGCAGAGTGATTTGAAAGTGGACCAGCCGTTGCCCTCTGACAGCTTGTTGGGACTAAAGAATTGCAGCGAACCGCTGACGACTGCACAGGTGCGGCAGAAATAATTGCATTTCGCCAGTGATGCCACTGTCTGGAATATCACTAGATTTATGGATATTTCAGTGATTTAGGGATTTGATTTTCAACGCAATCCCCAGATATCTGGAGATTTTTTTATATGACATGATGTATTTTATAATGGGAAATGGCGATATCTTTGACAAAATATGCAATCTAGGGATATTTTTTGCCGAGATAACGAGAAACCTGGGACATTCCATTTGGTTCAATCGGATCACTGCATTTCACTGTGATGGACGATTAAATCACCCTAGATGAACACAATAGTTCGAGTGAGTATTGAACGATGGCGAGGCCATTATAGCAGTATCCAATTTACATTGGCAATGGTTATTTCCGACGCAAAATTGATTTCAAATACTACACGCAGGGGCAATTCCTGAAATTATTGGTGGGGGGATTACTCACACTAGCCGATACTCTATCACTTCGGCGCAGAACTCCGCAAAGAAATTTGTCAAGCAGCCCCCTTTACTTGAGCAAACTTAACTCTGTGGGGAGATGATTGCTATAATTTTCATTATTATGGGAGTCACTCTCGTGACCTTCCCTTTCCTAATTGTAGCATTTATAAAGGGTAACCTGCTGGTTGGGGGGATGCATCGCCTCTCATCCCCATCGTAGAGCTGCCCCTGGGTGGACAATGCAAACATTGCTTTGTCTGTCGGGTTGTCAGATGGCAAACAGTGGTGAAAGATGCTGTTCAAACCACTATCAATTATTTAAATATTATCGTATGCGTTTTAATTGATTAATTTGATTAAATTTTTTAATTGAAACTATTTATCGTGTCAGCAAAGCGAAGGCATACGACTCTATGCGTCGCAAAAGGAAATTTGCGGAATCACGTTTAGCCGAATTGATGGTCAATTCCAAATTAAAATTTTCTTGCATATCGTTTCTATGCCATAAATTGTCAGTGAAATAATCATGATTCATCGAGTTTTATCCCAATTATCCCAATGAGGGATCAACGCGTGACAAGGGGGCGGGGGATAAAAAAATTACCTAAACTGCCTGACGAACTTTTGAAACCTATTATTTATGAACGGTCCTAATGCCACCTCTAAGTCCTTAAGTCACTTAAAAGTCACTTCCTTAAGTCATACACGTCCTTAAGTCACTTAAGGACGTCCTTAAGTCTTACGTCCTTAAGTCACTTAAGGACGTCCTTAAGTCTTACGTCCTTAAGTCACTTGAGGATGTCCTTAAGTCTTACGTCCTTAAGTCACTTAAGGGCGTCCTTAAGTCTTAGGTCCTTAAGTCACTTAAGTCCCTAATGCCACCTCTCTTTCAGATTATTGAATGGCCTACATTCAAGTTTACACCCGATATGATACTTAGAGGTTATTATGTTCAGCTGGAGCAGCTGTATGTGGAGGCGCTGTACACTATCAAGCACAAGATCGGCACCACTGCTGGCAGCCACCTATCGCAGGAGACAGATCTCTATGACTACACCCAGCGCGCCTTCGGCCTGTCGCGTGACGACCATCAGCGTCTGGCGACTAAGGCCGCTGAGGAAAAGGTATTCACTTTCTAGGTTTTTCGCAAAATAAATGCAAATTATTTTATTTATTTTTTCCATCCGTAGTATTTCAAGAAATGACGATGCAAGGGCACATGAATCTTAAAATAGTGAAAGAAATAAGAACGACAATATTTTTTGTGGGAAATACTGCAATCTTTGAGACGTTTTGCGTGATTTTTTTTTCCTTTCCATCGGTGCCCAGTGGCTTAAGCTGGCGAAGAAAAGATATTAATGTTTACGCTTTGTTATGGAAGAGATCGTTCGGGCATTTAGTGGTGCAGAACTGTACATATTATATCCCAGCCAGCGAGTCTAATATCTGTACCTACCATTGCGAGTTAAGCTCGAGTTGGCTCAATCGGTGGATTGAGTGACGTCACGCCAGGCATGGGAGATTGACAACGGTCACTCTCAACTCTCGGATTGACCAACTCGAGGTTGACTCGCAATGGTGGGTAGGGATATTGATGCATTGAGCGTACAGCTTAACGATATGGCACCCTGGACGCTCCAAGAGCGTTGAGCCAAGGCTTTTTTGCGCTTTGCACACTAAGTAAGGGTCTATAGCAACGCTGCATTAAGCCATGTTTTTGTGCATGCATGAATTAATAAAAAATAAAAAAAACGGCGAGCTAACGTCACAATGCAATAATGACTGTTGCTGCTGCGAGCACATGCGCGCAGCAGCAGTCAATTGAACTGTGACGTCATGTTGTATGATAGGCTCATTACAAATTTGTGCATGACAAAAATCACTGTTTTTTGCAGCGATGGTTCAGGCACTAGCGGCCGCAGCTCATTTTTTCAGAAAAGATTCTGGCGGCTCCATCTTGGTGAATGTCAACGTTGGAACATAGCCTAAGACTGCTTTCATGCTGCAAGGCTTCCGTGTGTCTGTGGAAAGACCGGAGACTGAGTGCGTTGTGAAAGTGCTTCGGCAAACACGAACCCCTGCGCTCCAATTACTAAAGTTTAGCAGATTTTCCTGTCCGCAGAAAGCTTTTATCGATTTTTGTGCCGTTTCAATTTTCTCAGGATTCTTTTCGCTGCAAGGCTGCGCGTGACTGGAAGTATAGCTGCGTGGATTGCAAGCAATATCCCATCATTACTGTGGAATAGGACGACGCTTTATTGAGAGATTCCGGTCTCGTGGGGCTATATAGTAACTAACTACATAGAGTAGTGCTGGGCTTCATAATACATGACTTCAATGACTCCTGTATATCTGCAGTATCGCTGAAGTAAGAAGTGTCATATTTATTAGCAACTGATACCTTTTACACCTAAGATACTGTGATACTAAAACGAGGGGAGGTCCCCGATGGCGTCTTTCGACGCCGAAACGGACTATAAACCCATTATTATTATTATTATTGTTATTATAATTAACTTTGACCATTTCGCAATTGATATTTAAGCGCATCGAGTGAATTCGGATTGCAAACAAGATTTGGTCACTTGTAGAACGGACAGAATCATGCAATAAAAAACACTTTTCGCGGTAGCATTATCAATTTGTACATTTTTCATATGTTTTGCCATACAATATGTTTTGCTCTCAATTAATTATTCAGTAGCAATAAGTATGGATGTATTTTCCTGGCACCTATAGTTCTCACACGCCCAAACACCGCTAGAATGCAATGACAAGGACACGCATTAACGCCAAACGTGTTTCGCTGAATGATTGCAAATACATTGCAACGGCATAAGGCAGTGTTAAATTAAGCGCCCGCTCTTGACCTATACATTGACGAGTGTTCATGTTTTAACACCAGGATGCTATCTCTACGGACGCCTTCGCGCTTCGTTGAGGGTTGCTGCTGTTGTTGAGTTTTCATGGCCAGAATCCCTTTGCGACGCCTGCCAGAATAACAAAATGTGTCAGACTGAATAACGCAGCGTTCCTTTGGCGCGGTGGTTAACAGCTAGCGACACCTGTGTGTTCAAAGCGTCATGTTTTGTAGTTGCTATGCAACCTTTTGCTTTTATGCTGCTGGTTTGGGTTGTGTAGTATTGCACAGTGTAGAATACACGCCCTGGTGGAGAAATAAGGAAGGCAGGTAGCAATTAATTGGTTCCCTTTGCTGGTGGTTTTCAGAGTTTAAGAGTGTGTAGTAAGGAAAAATGTTGCAGTCCAGACGGTGCGGAGGGCCACTCACAGACCGCTCCCCCTTCTTTAGTCGCCTTTTACGTCTTGTTCCATTTTCTAATAGCTCTATCTGATACTTAATCAATTTGCAACTAAGAAGCTTAACCGTTTTCGTCCTACTAAAGTAGCTTTGTTCCTATGGCTTTATTACTGTTTCGTAGTTGCTAGTCACCCTTGCTAGTCACCCTTGCTAGTCACCCTTGCTAGTCACCCTTGCTAGTCACCCTTGCTAGTTACCCTTGCTAGTCACCCTTGCTAGTCTCCCTTGCTAGTCACCCTTGCTAGTCATCACTTGCTAGTAATCTGACGTGAGCCTACGCTTAGAGCAAAGTCACCAAACGAAGGCTACTAATGCAAACGTCACTCACAGCGGCTGTTGACACTTTTAGACTAATCGCATCATCGGTCACTTGCATGGGTGCCTGCACATTGATGCAATGGAGTGCATTTGCACCCCCTGAAAAAATAGTTTGCACCCCCGTGGAAAAGCGTTTGCACCCCCCTGGAAAAGCGTTTGCACCCCCCTGTGCACATCCTGGCTTTTGCTAGATGGTTTTTTTGAAGTGAGATGGCGGTCCCAGGAGGCTTAGTAAGGCCCGTTTGTTGCGGTCTGTCATAAATAGCAGGTAAAGCATTATAGATCCGGTATACGCAAAAGAGTTTCTGTCAGCACCCCCCTCCCCGCTCTTGCACCCCCCGGGATTGTAAAAGTGTGTCTTGCACCCCCCCAGGTCCTGCGGGCGCCCATGGTCACTTTCATGGCAGACTTTAGTGCTAAGCCAGTTCAATGTAGCTTGATTGACCGAGCATTTCGAAAGCATCGGGTAATGGAAGCTTATTGTAATGTAGGAGAATGATACATCACCATCTAGGGGTTATTGCATAGGAGTACTATGAAATGTGCTGGTCTAAAGAGTTCTTTTGCATGAAGAGTGCATGGTGTGGACAATTGCCAATACCAGTTCTGTGCCGGCTCCCTTGCGCAGAACTGGACTGTATAATAGTCCTTGAGCTATACACACGGTCCCTAAAATAGAAAACAACTAGTACCCTCAATTTTTCTCATCCGAATGTACGATTTAGACGACAAATTTCTTTCATCCGGATGTTGTGCATTTAGTGATCAGACAAAGTATTTCTAATTTCATGTGAATGAACCACTGTAATGAAAAGTGACTGAGTGTTGAAAATGCGTGGTCATTTTGTATATTTTTTTACTGTAAGTTCGCTTTTAGTGTTCTACGGTGCAGATTTGAATCTGTACGTTGTTGCAATTTAAGCTATATTGTGTTTCATGTTGCGTTCTATCAAACTGATATGTCCACTGCAGCTTGCAAAAGAATGTAATATTCAAGATCAAACGATGCTTTTGATCCCTCGGCCTATAGGCAGTGAGCAAACCTTCAAGCAATTGTATCGCAATATAAACTGTTTAGCATTGGAAGACATCAATATATAGGCCTATTTTATTTTCTAACTAACCAACATTCACTGCAACTTACTAAATTAATTTTTTCAAGGCTAACTGATGCTAATATCCAGTATCCATATAACATACGGTGGACAAATTCTCATGATATTATCATATATAACGATTTGGCATTGGACTACTTCAATAGAATAATAATTGTTTATCGTCTGTTATTTGCGCCTCTATTGATCGCTGCTGCAGCCTCCCATCGTTGTGCTCGATATCGAAGTGGTCGAGGCTAAACAGCTGGAGGCAAAGGACCCGGATGGTCAGTCTTCTTCTTTCACTCTAATACTCTGGGAGGGAGCCCCTGCAAGCTGGGGAACAACAATTAGCTTGCAGCACAGAACACCCCGGGGGAGTCTTAAAAGGTGACTAAAGAGGTGGAGCAGTCTGTGTGTGACTCTCCACACACACTGGACTATAATAGTCTTCGTTACTACACAGTACACACGGTCCTTAAACTCTTAAAGCCACGCTGGGAGCGGATGGGGCTTAGGGGGCTAAAGCCCCCCGAGGGTTTTTGGTTTATTTGACAAAATTTTGATAAAGTTTCAAAGATTGCCCTGTGCTGCTGGTCATGGGATGTTTGAAGATCTTTACAACCATTTCAGTCATAAATCGTCGCTTCATAACTTACATCGTTAATTCTAATCCTGGGGGCTCATTCACCTAGATATCTTATGACAATCTTAGTCGTAAGATTGTCTTAAGAGAATCTTTGGTCGCACGGTCGCGCGCAAATCGAATGATGACGTTGTAGGATTCAGTGACCCGTACTGCATGCTTGGCATCGTGCCGGGGAATGCCGCTAATCACGGCGCGCCGGCCGGCTCTGGTTCTACCGGCACTCCGACGCGGGGGTCCCAGCGCAAGAAGACGACCGTGGACATCGTGCCCGCGCGGTTTATCAAAACGACCACCGTCAAGGAGAACTCGCTGAACCCGGTGTGGAACGAGAAGTTTCGATTGTAAGTGGGGCTGTTCTCAACTAGTTTTGTGATAACAAGGAGTTATTCACAAGAATTGTTTTGTTGTTGTTGTTGTTGTAGCCCCTTGCGGGGAGAAAGTGATGCCCCATTGCATCGGCTGATGGTCACTGGCAGTGGCTTCACCGTATCTGGTTGGCAACGTAGGAAAACTTATGGCTGACGAATTTAAACCATCCTTGCCAAAGGGTGTACGAAGTGACACGAAATCTTTACCACGGCCAGGATTCGAATCGACAACTAGAATTGTTCTCAACATAAAAATTCAAGAGTGCGCCTTGGTAGCTCAGTCAGTTATCATGGAGTGTCATCGGGTGTTCAGGCTGGATCCCCGGAAGGGTTCTTCTCGAAATCCACTCGCTAGATCTGAACATATTTTCTAATTTATTTTCGGAGGGGTGCGTATTGCAATTTTCCCAAATCAACCAACATCTGTGTTACCTAAAAAAACGCAGTGTTAGGTAAAGAAGCAATCTCACCCTCCCTTTCTATTTTATAACGTAGCCTGAGAAGTTTATTAATGTTAACACCAACCCAAAGAGAAATCTCTGTAGGCCTACACATGATAGACCAGCTGGACATTCGAAATGCTTTTGAGTCAACAATGGGAGTAGAGCGCTCTGGCGTCGGACATTCTCAAGTTCTGAGTCTGAAGTTCCGCTCTCAAAGCTGCCACCGAAAGTGAAAATGTTGTCATGCGGGCCAACGGACCAAAGATCTAATTAGTGTGGAGAGAGACTTGGAGCACTGAGAGACTTTTGTGAATACCACACTGAGAGACTTTTGTGAATACCACACTGAGAGACTTTTGTGAATACCACA